>OX463858.1:24893887-25163471 GCA_949825065.1 Odontocerum albicorne
ATACATTTAATAGAGAAGCTATCAAAAGATCTGGGCTTATCTCATAAAATCCCCCTGGCCAAGTTACACTCCAACAGTAGGGCAAGCCCAGCCGCGAGCACACCAGATGTTTTTCAGCCCACTCTGCTAAGATTTTAAAATCCACATCAGTATTTTCGCACCATCGTTGGTGTATGGGAGTGAAACGTGGATGCGAAACGGATTGAATCATTTATGTGACCGTTAATATTTTTTTTGGTTTTGAGAATTTTTCGCTATAAAAATGAATGGTCTAATTTTTGCCACGTATTTTAAATTGATTAATATGTTATTTTAAGTTCTACGACGTTTGATAAGTATGATATTAAGTTCTACGACGTTTGATAAGTATGATATTAAGTTCTACGGCGTTTGATTAGTATGTTGTTAAGTTCCACGACGTTTGATAAGTATGTTATTAAGTTCTCCGACGTCTGACATTATTTTCCTGGTGGACTCATTTAAATATGTAATTTTCTTTCATGTATCGTTTTCGTCTTAGTCTAGTGCATTTCACTTTGTGACTGCGTTAAATAAATGCATGAGGCGTTCTCGACATGATAAAAATCACCAAATAATATGAAAAATCTTAATTTTTGTAACATTGCACACCAAAGTTTTAAATTAATAATACATCTGCAATTTTCCAGCTTATTTTGCTTACGTCCAGAAATGAGCTCGAAAAATCGCAGGATGCGCTGTAAGTAAATTGAGGATAATCGAACGAGTACCATCACGTTTAGCTCCTGGAGTATGAAGACGTTAATTTTTCTGGTGGTCCACAGGATTCTCAGAAACCGACATCAAACCAACATCTTTAGAGAATAATTATGAGCGAATGTAACCTGATGGCCAAATGTTGATGTATTACGTTAGACGAAAAATTATATTGAGATGGTTTGGGCATGTGGAACGAATAAATTAAGAATAACTAATAAAACAAATTTACTGTGCAAATGTGAATATAAGGTTTGATCTCTACCGAAGTATAATTGACATAAGTAAATGCTATTTTGAAAGAAGGAAATGAAAGAAATAAAAGCAATCGTAAGAGTTGTATTATAAGGTGTATGAATGTGAAACGAGTGAAATATGCGTGTTAAGATCAGAAAGTCAGGCACGTTGTTATCTCTGCTCACTCCAACAGAGAAACGGCGTGATGGTATGTATGAGTATATATCGTAGGCTCAATGATATAACTAGGTAATTCAAAATTCTCTATTCGGAGAAAATGGCGTTCTTAGTTTCGATGTTCTTTTGTCTGGTAACTCCTCTTTAATTATGAGGTAACGCGCTAATACTTTTATGAAACTAATAAAGGAGGTTTCAATAGTTCGTAAGATGTTAGTTACATGAACTTCAGATATCTACTTTAAGCATTATTTTGTTTCCACATTTACTCTTTACCTAATTAGGAAAATGCTAAATAACCCAGTTGAGAAATGATATTTTAGGATATCTACGAGTATTTATAGCATTGGAAAGCCCCTTCGATGAGCAATCCATTCATGGAAATAACTCAAAACCGCTAAATTTCGAGTTACCTAGTTTAAGTATTGAGCCCACGATATGTAATTCAACCTAAGTTAGTTACATCTAGCATTTATCGTTCGAGAATTACTTATGATATATTTTTTAATTTCAACAATAAGATCGGAAAGTCAGGCACGTTGTTATCTCTGCTTACTCCAACAGAGAAACGGCTTGATGGTATGTTTAAAAATAATTTAACCTAAGTTAGTTACATCTAACATTTATCGTTTGAGAATTAACTATAATATATTTTTTAACTTCAACAATAATTAATACATATAATGCATAGACAACGAAAAATCAGGTTACATCATGTGTTAATAATTTGGGTAAATTTATTTATAAGAAAAGGTTTAGAGCCTGAAATATCGAAAATAAAAAAATATGTATTGGAAACAGAAAAGACGAGTGCAATAATAAGAAAAGTATTGGAAATTGAAAACATTCATTGTTCAAAGGCGAGAAACTTCAAGTGGATGACGATCGGAAAATTCGTCAAAGTGAAAATGAAAAACTTTTTTCTACATTTTTCAAACGAAACAGTAAAAACAAATTGTTTCAATACATTACTTATTCGATTCGATTGTCACTCGAGATTTTTTAAAGAAGAATTTATGTTATTTACAAAAAAAAAAAGATTACGCATTCACAGCGTATGTATGGTACAATTACATTTGTGAGTTTAAGATTTTCACAGATGCGATTTTCACTGATACGAATTTCACATATACGATGCAAACAGATGTGATTTTGACAGATATGACTTTCACGATGTTAACTTATTCGATTTTGACAGATACGATGTAAACATACGTGATTTTGATATACGACTTTCACATAAACGATGTAAATATACGTGATTTTTAAAATACATGGCTTTCACATATACAACGTATACATATATGTTTTGACAGATACGACTTTCACGTATACGATGTAAACACATGTGATTTTTTATAAGATATGACTTTCATATATACGACGTAATTATATATAGTATGATTTGGACAAATATGACTTTCACATATACAATGTAAATAGACGTAATTTTGACCGATACGACTTTTACGATGTACAGTACCCGGCGGTAAGTAATACACATCGGGCTAAGAAAGAGATAGTCGGCCGTAATTGGCTAACTTCGGCTTTGTAGAGCGTCGTCTCAATCATTCATACACGTGTTCCTTCGCGACGTCGCGTACCGAATTGTAAGTGCATCGTGCGACAAAGACGATGCTCTACAAATCCATGTGTATAACTTACCACCGAATACTATAAACAGATGTGATTTTGACAGATACGACTTTCACATTTACGATGTAATTTTGTGATTTTGACAGATAAAATTTGCACAAATGACGATTTACGTTGCATACTTGGTATATATACATAGTGCTTACCTTTATTCGAGGGGTTTGGGTTTAATGCTCCATGGTACACAAAAAAATAAGGGTACCAGTCTGGTAAAAGCGTTCATTTTATGGTATTTATAGTAAATGCATTAACACTATAAAGGCTTTAATATATTGTAACTCGTTTAGTCTAACGCTATTTATTCCATTTAATATGACGATATAATTCTGCTGGTTTCAAGGTTTTCACCTTATTATCAGGGGAGCATAAACAAGACTTAATTATGTTCAAACTGGTACTGACATACACACGCATCTAAGGGTGAAAAATCGGGTTGGAGATCGTGTGTGGAGGGAAGCAAGATACAACATATATTTTCAAAATCTTTCCACTATTCGCTGAAGTTGTCGCCTGCTTCCCTCCACTCATAATCTCCAGCCCGATGTTTTACCATTAGATCCGTGTGTATGTCAGTATCAGTTCGAACATAATTCAGTCTTCTTTATGCTCCCTTGATGATGAGGTGAAATCTTGAAACCGGTAGGGTTACACCGTTATGTTAAGTAGAATAAACGGCATTTGACTAAACAAGTTACAAAATTCATTTAATGTATTTATTAAAACACTGAATATTGGATATTGTGAGATAATATAAGATTAAAAATGAAGAAGTTTTGAGTGGCGACAGTCAAATTAAAAAGACTACGCTAACTCAGCCATGTAGTAATAATCGGTAAAGAAAGACTTCCTTAATCTGTACTGTATGGTGTAATACCAGACGAGCATAGCAACCAGGGCCGCCTTAAGCTATAGATATTCGAAACTGCGTCGTCTTTCGTAGATGGAAATATCTCATCATTATCATCATCATTGTGAGAAGGAGTTTTTTTTTAAATTTTGTTTTCAGTCTAAGGTGAAAGATTCATAAAACAACTTTATATAATAATAAAAAAATGAACAATATTATAAAAATAAGACAATAATTGTTTATAATACACATAAAAAAGGTTTAACAACAATATCAGCCCTAGATAATATAACTTGTTTCATTCTTGATTTTTCTTTCCTCTCCACTATCCCTCCTTTTTCATTCGATTGATGATATTCTTTTTTTTTTCAAATGTTTTTACTGTGTAAATTGTTCATAAATTTTAAAAGAATGAATAACCAGTTGAATATTTTTACCATAACGTCATCCCTGAAACTTCAATTACTTATATCTGGTAGGTTGCAAGATATTTCAATCTGGCACTAAGCCTGCCAGATTGTTTTACAATAAAGTGTTAAATAAATTTATTAATAAATAAAATAAGATGTGATATTAATAAGAAGGATTACGGAGGAACCAGTAAATACGCTACGTCACTGAAAATGAATAAAGGGTCTTTCAAATAGAGCGGTTTTTTAAATTTTTGGATAAAACACAGATGGCTTCGCAAACTTACCTGGGTCTTGTGACATTTGAGAAGTGTTATGTATGAAATTTATAAAAATGGAGTCGTATACAATACAACAACGCGTTCAAATTGTTGAATTATTTTATGTATTGTAATCTCCGAAAACGGTGAATTGGCCACCAAGATCATGTGATCTGACAAAAACGTAAAACGATCTTACGGAAAAAGCCATGTCTATAAAAATTATCCTCAATCAATTCCTGAGCTTAAGGACGAAATTATTCGCGTTATTGGTGAGTTAGAATCGCAATTATGCCAAAATGTCATCGAAAATTTTGACAAAAGAGTGAATATCTGTGGAGCTGCAAGAGGTGGACATTTGGAGGATATTGTTTTTTGTGTTTAAAGTTTATACAATATACTTCAATGATCAATAAAAAGTTTTTTGAAATCAAAGCTAATTGTATGTTTTATTCAAGAATTAAAAGAATTAGAATTAAAAAAAACGCTCAATTTGAAAAACCCTTTTTGTTGTTTCGCTTGGTAATAATATTCAAGCGGGCTTTACATGCGCGAGTGCTGTTGCCCATTCTCATACAGTAGTATTGCCAACACGTGTTTATAATTTCGTATTGAAAATTAGAATGTTTCGAGGATACCTCTCGAATGAGTGAAAAATTATGAATGAAAAATGAATGAATGAAAAAAAGGAAGACCCCGTGACCTACTTGGATTAATGCTTAACTTTCAACCGGATGTTTTTACTAAAACTTTCGATGGTTCCTAAAAAAATATAGAAGTTCAGTCGGATTTGGTTCACTGAAAAGTTAAAGTTATATTTTCTGGGTGGTAATACTGTCGAACCAAATGAATCAAATAATGAAAACCTCAATGAGACTTGTTCAAAAATACCCTTGGTATTTTTGAAGAGCCTTTATTTAATGTGCCTAGTAACTTTTCCAAAAATGTTGAAACTATTTGATATTTTATTTCACTTGTTCATGTGTAGCATTCAAAGGGATGATTAAATGAGAGATTCACTCTAGCACGTCCCTCTTTCTCTCTCTCCTATCAACCCTTACGAGAAGCGAGGCACGGGAGCTGGGACGCCTGGGTGTGAGGCCGCTAAAGTGGGCCGAGGGTTGGAACCACGTGCGGGATATTAATTATGTTTTTGTCTTAACTTTTGCTTACCTCCAACCGGCTATCGGGAGACAAATTACAATGCAAACATTTAGGCTTTTAGGTAACTAGGGTCGACATAAGGTGGTTATTTAAACTGCCCACGGAAATATAACCAGTCACTTATTTTATATGTACAAAAAAAAAACAAGGCTTTAACAGCAATGTTTCGTTACACCTAGCACTTCAAGATATCTCTCCAAGAATTAATAATTTGAAAACAACTGGGCAGCACACAAATCTGCTAAGATGATAGTCTACCACTTCGATGTATGTGAGAGAAACATGGACGTGTAGAGATAGTGAAATAATTTGAATAAAAGCTACAGAACTGTACTGAGAAGAATACATAGGTTGACAATGTTTGATAGAATACGGAGTATAAGAAATAGGAGTGAATGTGAAATTAAGATGAATAAAAAGACTCTGAGATGGTGTCATCATGTAGAACGAATAAATTAATCAAGGAAGACTTACAAAATAAATGTAAAGTATTGATGTGAGTAAAAGATGTGGTAGAAGAAGATCAAAGAGAACATTATTGGATCAAGTGAATTATATTTTGAAAGAAGGAAACGTAAAAATTCAGAGAAATCAGAGCTGTGTGATAAGGTGTTTGAGTGCAGAAAGTGCGAAGAATGTGTGTCGAGATGAGAAAATCTTGCGCTCTGTATTTTCTACCTATCCCGTCAGGGAAATGGCGTAATGGTAGGTTTCGTATGTACAAGTATACATACATACTAGTCAATATTTCGACGAAAATATTCACCGCCTCTTTGATCAACGAGTTGCACTACGCTCAAGAAGATATTGCTAATTTTCATTTACAGTTAATCGTTGCTTCTTCTTTCTAAGATAAGTAGCCATAAAATATAATAAGTGACAAGCTTTTTTTATCATTACATACTTTTTGAAAATAAACTTAAGAATTAATAGTTAAATTTATGAACAGAAAGTCTTCGGTTCGAGTTCCGCGCTGTGCTATTTATCTCGGGTTTATTTTTAAAAATAACTTTATAAAATAACTCGTACTCAACATACTCAGCAATAAAATCACTTTATGGTTGAGTATGCAGATTTCATATTTTTTTTAATAAAATACTGCGATGATAATCGAATCAATAATTTCCGCCGGGGTCCTATTCAGCTTTACACAAGTTCCCCGTCGGACCGATTGGCTACTCTGATTAAATTATGTTTAAGGGTAGTTTTTCAACATTTAAAGTTTTCTGTGAAAGAATTGGTAACTTGCTAGGCTGTTTGACCTCAAGGCTTTAAGACGCTTTATAAATATATTTACTGCTTTACGAATCGTTTCCTTTCTCCCGTGACGTCGGACCTTAAGTCCGTCGTCGCTACTTTTCTTTTAATATTCAAGTGTTTCGCCACCAAAGAAGTCCCAACTTGATTTCGCACATATACATTTTTTTTTTGATCTTGTAGATCGCGCCCAATCAATTTATTTTGTCAGCCATTATGGCAGGGGTGGTAGTGGGATTAAATCGAAGTGTTAAGTATGTAAGAGTTAATACCAATCTCTCTCCACCAACCACAGAGGAACAATGTTTATTTATCCCAATTGTTGCGTGTAGAAAAGTTGTCATGTTATTTTCAGAAATAATAAAATACTTAACTATCATTGCACACTGCATACTGTATCGTCCCGACTATAGGGATACAGTATGCAGGAGGATATACCCTGATTATAAGACGACCCCTATTTTTTATTCTGCTTTTGGAGAAAAAAACATTACCCTCACCATTATAATATTATGAAAACTAAAATGCAAAATGTTTAACGAAAAATATTTATTAAAACAATGTACCCAGATAATAGTAAAGTATGTACATGTTTAAACATGAAAAGAAGAAATAAAAAAAAGTCCAACTGCAGTAGCTAATCAGATCAGTCAGATTCACATATGGCTATATCATCCTCAGCATCAGTCTCATCTTCAGTGATATTATCGTCTTCGGAATCCTCAATCATATTTTCCCACAAAATATCGTCTTCAGCACCGTCTATTTTACTACGCACAGACATGTGTAAACAATGACGCCTTTTGAATGATCTCATTACAATGTTGCCATCTCGCTAATCGCGAGTTTTGAATTTATTGTTACCCACTATGTTTGTGACTCGAATATAAGGCGACTCCCCTATTTACGTGTTGCCTTTTTAAATAAAAACCTCGCCTTATAGTCGGGTTAATGCGGTACCTGTACAAGCGTCTCTTTCTAAAGGAGGGTTGACAATCATACTCGATCACAAAGGATTGCCTATCTGCCTTTTTCTTTTCAAAAGCAAAGTTTACATAAAAAGCATTTTTGTTGTTATAAGTCAAAATTCAATTTTTTTTGTTCTAGCACTATGAGTTGTTTTTCGAGAGAACGTTAATAACAATATAATACGTCTCTGTGGGAAATTTATTAGTTTGCTATTTTCCAAAAAAAATCACAATTATCGAACCCGAATGCCGAACACTCTTTGCAAATGAAGACTAAAATGGCCCTGGATAGAACCCTCAACTGTAAGGATAGTATAGAACAGTCATTAGGGATAAATCCCACCGGGTATAGTGGTTGACGTGTCGGACTAATGGAGTGAGTTTCTTGATTCGATTCGGCATATATCATACTGTAAGTCCCCTTGACCTTTGCGATAGGAGCAAGGTCAACACACATATAATACGTGCTTTTTGTAACTGAACTTGAGCCCTTTGATTGGATTAGTATTCTTGATTAGTGAAATCAATTGACTAAAGGTGGAAAGTAATTTATCATTGCGTTTGTCCTTTCTGCGTTAGATTGATCTTTTAACGTAAGATTATCATTTCTACGTATATAAAGTTTGTCCTTTCTGTGTGTTCTGTCTAGCAATTGACGTTATGGTATTTATTGTGTGTTCTGTCAAGAAATTGACGTTGTCCTTTCTTATATTTATTATATTTTTGATACACATTCGCCACACAAGGATTTTTTTTAAAATTTTAAACGGCGCTAAACTCGTATATTAACTGTCGAAGTATATTTTGCGCTATATTTTGTTATTGTCGCTTTATTTTGCGAACATAAACAACTACTTTATAAGGCACGCCCTGTGACAAAGAAGCCTTATGCCTTATTCAGAAATTTCAAATAAATATCCTGAATACTAATATATTTTGCTGAAACATTTACAACTTTGTCTAGCATGTGCTGACGAATCCAAAGTTGTCACATACATAATTGAAGCCGCATCATAATTGATCGTTAAAAAATCGAGATTTTACACTCATTTACATAATAACAAAAATAAACATTTAAAAAAATTTCTAAGAAGCTACAGATTTTTTTTATAAACATATGATTATTTAGAATAATTGCATTAAAAAATAATTACAAATTGACGTCAATATGCATACATAAAAACGCGGCTCGTTTATTAATTGATACAAGAGTTATTTAAAACAATATCTAACTCACAAAATGTGTATATATTTTAGTAGTTTATTTGAAATATCTAAAAGTATACACCAATCCTCTATGTCCCAAAATATTGCCGTTGAATGGGAATTTAACGGGTAAATCCCGTATATTTTTTGTTGCCTGATAGTCCAATTATATTAGTATTATATTTATTTATTTAAAAAACAAATGATACTTCAGTGTGTTTTACATAAATAAATAAATCAATGAAGCATTTATAAAACAAGAAATAGAAAATCTATATACCTTTTAAAATATATAACACATCGATCAATAAGTCTCGGGACTAACTACTAAAACAACATTTGTTTGCCAAAATTCTTCTTTATTCATCAAATAGTCTCCTTCAAGAGCGATACATTCATTCCAATGCTTTCCTAACTTTTCTATGCCAGCCGTGTAGAACGATTTATCTTTGGTTTCAAAATAGGCGTTAGTTTCGGCAATCACTTCTTTATTGGAGCCAAATCTCTTTCCCTGGCCCATCTTTTTGAGGTCTGCGAACAGCTAATAGTCGCTGGGGGCCAAATCTGGAGAATACGGTGGGTGCGGAAGCAATTCGAAGTTTAACTCATGCAATTTGACCATCGTTACCATCGACTTGTAACACGGTACATTGTCCTGATGAAAGAGAACTTTTTTCTTCTTCATATGGGGCCGTTTTTTTGCAATTTCTGCCTTCAAACGCTCCAATAACGCTATGTATCATTCGCTATTGATGGTTTTTCCCTTTTCAAGGTGATCGATGAATATTATACCATGCGCATCCCAAAATACGGAGGCTATAACCTTCCCGGCCGATTGTTGAGTTTTTGATCGCTTCGGACGACTTTCACCGGCTGCTCTCCACTCAGCTGACTTCCGATTTGATTCCGGACTACAGTGGTGGATCCAAGTTTCATCCACTGTCACATAACTCCTGTTTATTTTGCATAAATGTTTTATCAACACATGAAATTAAGTTTTTTCCATTGTTTTGAAAATAAAAAAAGTAGCGTCACTATAACCACTGTAACTCAATGACACAATGTCGTAATATCATGAAAGTTTGACACGTAACTTATAAAGGCTGGTACTAACTGAAAATGGTATGGATTTGTTATTAGAGGTGCCATCTATTGGTTAGTCCCGGGACTTATTGATCGATGTTTTACCTTTGTAATCGTGTATAAAACTTGGAATCCCCAAGTTTTATACATGAATTTCCATTAAGGCTAACCATGGAAAAGCTTCATCGATGTATTGTAGTTATCATAAGAATTGTATTGTATGTCGTAGAACAATATTTATATTTTTAAATAATACTCGTAAAGAAGATTTTTATAATTTTGTGCCTACAAATAAAATAATAACAATGTAACACTTAGACAGAGAAAGAGCGAAGAGTGATGACTTTTGAAGGTTTTCACATAGGTGTGTCGAGGGTGTGATAAGGGATTGTAGGATATGATTTTGATGAGGGTTGTCAAGATTATAATGCAGTAGTAACATATGTGTTATAGTGAATGTTTCAAGTACGTGTAAGAAAGTGAATGCGCAGTGTGAACGTTTTAGATAAGTTATTTAGTATTAAGTTCTGGATTTAATTATTGTTGGAATACAATTAATTTAAAAAACGGTATTTAACTACTTAATGCTAGGGGTATTTTACAAAGAGGGTTTCAAAAAACATCAAATATTGTTTTGTGTTTTATTTTAAGTTTATACACTTTTCAATTGAAACATAACAAATTAAAACATATTTTAATTTTTAAAAAATTAAGAAAAAATAAAAATTCATTTTGGCATGGGAGATTTGGACGCATTGTGTAAAGTTAAACATAGACCTACGGAAATATGAACACAATATCGTAAAAGCGAAATAAGCAACACAAAACACGATTACTCACAACTGCAGGCAAATTTACAATGAATAAATAAAACGCGAACGACTGGCGAGCGTTATACATGTTAGCAAAAATTAAAACACTGCAAGTCGAGACAAGCGAGCGTGACTCGGGATAGCGGAAATTGAAACGCATTTGGCGCGCGAGAAGGTCTCGTTCAAGGGCATTAAGTGGTTAATAAAGGCTTGAAGAAGTATATACATTTTTAATAAAATTATAGCGATGGTCGTTATCTATGTAGCATGTATCCTATTAGGATGTGCTGATGATGTTGATATCGACATCGTTCTCTTCGTTTTAGTTGAATTCTGCGTTCCTTTTTGTTCAGGGTCATAAATGTAGCGAGTTGCTTATCTTGATATGTCGTGATGATCTTGATTTGTATTTATTTAAATATAAATACTCAGGAATGCGGATGTTTTTGAAAGTGAACAGCGGGTAATTAATAACAAGTCTTGACAGTTGAATGAACAATAATAATCTATCTTTCTTTCTCGGCGCGTGGGTAATTTATACAAATGTGTGAACCAGTTCGCGATACATATTCTGTCTTACTCTAGCGCGTCATTGGCAGGTAGATATTTATTTGTATTTGCAGACGGCTAGACAGGTCGCAAATACTATAAAATAGTAAACATTGTTGTTGTTCCTGGCGTGTGACAATCTATAAATAATTCATCGGTCATTGACCCTGTATGTTTACTATTTTAACAATTATTAATTTAATTTAATTATGTGTAACAATTCACTTATTTATTTTGACAATTATTTAGGTAGGTAGCCTACAAAATAAATAAAACACTTATTTTGTATTCACAACTGTTTTCATTGAGTTTACTACCGGTTTCAAAAGATGTCCATATTCCTTGTCAGGTGAAGTTGAACTAAATTATGTCTGAAAAATACATTTTTTTCTAATTGTAATAGGTACATGAGAGGGGAGGGGACAATAGCTACTAAAGGGAGGGGAGTATGTAGACGTCCAAATGATGGATTTTGAATAGAAAACATATTTAACAGAGGACTATTACGGACATTAACTTGATTGTACGAGTATATCATGTTGAGAATTTCTGAATTACTGAGTTGTTCAGCTGCAATCCACTACGGTTCATGTGCAGATTCTAGTGCGGTCTAAAAATGAAAGTCTCCAATCAACGCATCCAACCGGTACTCACATACGGATGGGAAACGTGGACCCTTAACTCAAAAATAATACAGTGCCTCGTTACTATACAAAGAAGCGTGGAAAAAAGTATGCCGGGTAAGAAGCCAAAAAAAGGTCACAGACATTATGGAACGAATACACAAAAGCTAATAGGAATTGGTATGACACGCGCGAGAAGGGAGGATAATAGATGGACAAAAAAGACCCAGATTGGGTAACACGAGAATTAATAAAACCGATGAGAAAACCCTAAAACAGATGAGAGAGACCCTTCGTAAAATATACAGACGGTACTTGGCAGAGAGAGGCTAGAGACCGCAAAAATGGAAATCTTTGAAATTCTCCTTTACTCAGCAGCGAGTTGATTAAGACCTATGAGGAAAAAAACCGACACAAGCAAATGCGAATAAATAATTACCATGTAAGCCAAAACCTGAATACGAACATTTGTAAGCACTTAAAATTCTTGTGCTATCTCATTCAAAATTTAGTTACCATTTATTGACATTCTTTATTTTCAGCCTTTTAATACTACACCAAGTATATCTATCGGGTTAAAATCAAAGAATCCTATGCTGAGACAAAATCACTTGGTGTTTTCCAATGCTGAATGAGACAGATAACGGAGGTAGCCAATACCCTTACATGACAAAACTTACCGGTTCTTTACTTATACACCAGGTGAATAAGTGTGAGAACTGCAAAGTGATAGTTATAAGGATGCCTTCGCTTAGCAGTGGGTAGAAAAGTGAAGGTTAATATATGATACATTATATTTGTGTGTCGTACTGAGTGCAGACCTGGATGGAAACATTTTATTGCATCGCTTATCATACGTATGGATTGATGATGGCAATGATGATATAATCGTTGTTTTGTTTTTTTATAGCTTGGTCGACAACAAATTATCTTCCGATATTTTTGTGACTTAAGATTAGTTAAACGTGTGAATATGCAAAACGTAACCAAATCACATTTTATTTCTTTTAAATTTTTAGGAAAGCATAACATGGCATTGTGTAGAATATTTTTTATATCCATTATTTTGACATGAAATACATATTTAACGGATGTGATATTTTTTCATGTGAAGAATTTAGATAGGTATTATACAATCTTAATATTTATTTATATATGACAAGAAATTTTATATGTACATAATTTGTGAAGAAACTAAAGGCAATTTAATGTCGACACACAATTTTAATACTCTGGATTTGTTGCCTTTCATTTGTCGTGTTCCCAGTAAACTAGGCTTTCGCCTGTATCTTAGTGAGGACATATAACATTAAAAAATAAATAGATTTTTTTAGTATACGTTGAACACTAACATCAACTCGATATACTCGTACAGTGACACTTAATTACATATTTATATATCACGCGAATCAAACCCCTCACACTTCATCACTCCTGACAAATATAAAAGTTTATTCCATAATCAAAACAAATTCATACAAACCTTTGCTACAAGTCATTTCTTCTGCAAGTCTAAATATTCCAACTCCTGTCGCATTAACCACCAAGCTCCGCTTTTCTTGCATTTATTGGATTCGGCACCCCATTGCATGTCATGGAAGTCAAATAGGTATATTGCTTTTGGACAAAATATGTTCTCACTCTAGGGATGGTGAACATTTGATCAGTTGCAATGTGTCTCTACTGAGTTAACATTTTCTTTTATTCTTGATAATTATGGTTGCTGGAGTTTGTTCAACGTTTTATCATTCAAAATGCCCACAATTTTTTGGTTAACTTTTCTTTATTGTAATTAATTTCGAATGGGTGTGTGAAGGGTTTACACTGAAAAACATTTGATTGCCCTCGCGTCCGGGCTCGCCCTGTATTGGTGGGGTGTATATCGGCCGGGGGGATGTATTGAGATGAGCGCAGACATTTTGATAGGTTCTCTTTTAAATGTATTTTCTGCTATTTACCTTGAGAGAGATGTGCGATTTTGGAATTTATTTATTTATATACTATGTTGCTATCGATAAACCTATATTTATTTATTTATTTTATAACCATCAAAGCCTTGAAGATGAGAACCACAATGTTCTTGAAATAATGCTGCTTCGAACCACAAAACATGGTAATGATTGTTTTTTTATTTATTTATAATTCATTTTATACATAAAAAGAAATATACCTAATTTGCAAAAACACCACAGGTAATTTAATTTGGACACAGTTTTAATGGATCTGGGTTTGTTGCCTTTCGCTTGTCGTGCCCTCAGTAAACTAGGCTTTTGCCTGTATCTCACTGAGGACATTGTATCTTGAAAAAAATGAAGAACGATAGAGATGATATATTTTCATCATGAAAAGAACAAAGTAAGGTGCTTGGAACATATAATGCGATTTTTTTAAGAGATCGATTAATTGATATTGTGGAAAAAAATCCAGGATAGAAATACAACAAGAAGAGGTATCTCTTGGTTGAAAAATTAAGAGGAGTTGTTTCATTGTTGATCAGATCTGCTGCCTTAAAGGTCAAGATACTCACGATGATAGCCAATTTACTCGCTACGAAGTGAGAAAGTTTAAAGAAGAAAAAATGTTTTTTATAGGTTGGATCACTTTTGTATTAATACGCTCCCTTGATAAATGTTTTGTTATGCTACTGAATTCAAAATCATAATACAGGGTTTTTCTATTTATTTTGATTATCGGAGTATCGGGATATTAATAACAATTGTATCTGTAGTCTTCTAAATGGAATTAAGATAAGGTGAATGATTGATTTGTGCCTTGAAAGAGGTATATATATAGGTCGAAAAATTAAAAAAATATTACAAAACCCAAAATGAATTTCTTGCAACTAGCGTGTTTTGTTCTTGGATGTGTAACCCTAGCAAAGGTAAGAAAATATGTGTTTTTATTATAATTATTATAATAATTATGTTATTTAACGCGATAATTATTGAGTTTTATTCGTTTATTTTTTCCAAATTATTTATCTTAGTAAAGGTTTTAATTTATATAATATTATTGTGAGAATGTTTTTATTTTTGAGGAAGAAATGTTTGGTCTGCGAAGAGGTATGGGGAGCGTGTGTTGTACTCGTAGTATACAAGCATGCCCATTGAAATGTGGTAATGAAGTATCTTATGTTGTTTTTCTTTTTCATGGCATACGGCCCTGAGCCTTCTGTGCCGTGACCTGCTGTGCCCGTTTGTACATATGTTGACAGCAGGATTGTACGAATTATATTACTTTTTGATTTGTATGTTTTTTTATTGTGATATCTTTTATTTCTGTCTTTACTCGTGCACTGAATTTATATCGTCCTGTTTTTATGGTGTGCATTGATCTAGATATCTGTCGAAAAATCAGAGTTAACATTAAATACTTTGCACAACCACCATTCTCCAGCCCCCAAGCTGAAATTCAGGCACAGTTGTTTTATTGTCAGGGCCGGCCTGAAAAATTGCGTGACTGAGTGCAAAGTTTGGATGCGTGGCCTTCTTATTTATTTACACCTACATTTATATGTAAAGTTAAAAAATAGGCCAATAGGTTTCGTTCAATTATTTTTATCCATAAAATATTAATTTAAAATGAACATATGCTATTTTATCCGTCCCACCTATTTGAAGTAGGATAGCACTGAATAAATAAGCTAAACTCTATTTTTTTTATTTATGTCACGAGCGTGGAGCCCGGTTAAGTATCGGACTAGGTTCAACCGCACCCTTTGCACCTGCTTTAGGCCGACTCCGTTTATTAAGACCATTGTGCCTCTAAGAGGATCATCTGTTGTAAGAATTAACAAATTGAGAAGTATATCGAAACCCAGTGGATTTTTCCATTTTAGAACTTTATCTCTATTGGAAAAACGTCGCGCGAGCAAAAATCTTGGCTCTGAACTACCAACTTAAGTACTATCTTAATTGAATTTGGGAGAATCAAGGACAATATGGAAAATATCACATAGTAGATCGAGTCAGTATCTGGAGTAATGAGTAGTCCATGTGACACTTGTTAAGTGCTCGAGGAGATCGATGTCTTGCGCCGAAGATGACTTCATTCACGGCACACGCAGTGCTCTCCAGGTGGCAGACTTATTTAATGCCTTTGACACGATAAAAAGAAGAAATATTAAAGTTACCAATATACTAGTAAATAGTTAGCTTGTTATTCATATTTTTTTCTTCCTGATTCTAAAAATACTTTATTAAACATCATTCTATTGTACTTGAATCATTTAGTGACGCTTGTAAGTAAGCATTTAGTGACGCTTGTAAGTAGGCATTTACACATTCTGAAACTTAGTGCATTCACAAAGTATATGTATGTCTAATATTTATTATAATACAATTATATTCTTTACAGGGTTCATCTCTAGGAGGATTCGCTTTTCCCGAAGATATTAATGGAAAATGTAAGCTAATTTATATAAATATACTGGGTTAAATACGGGGTGTTTTTACAGAATTATTGACATTTCTGGTTTCTATATAAATATATATAAATAATTACTTATCATATTTCAACAGCAGCCGGAAAAATCATCCAGGGTTGGCCAGCAGTGAATGGACAATTCCCTCATCAAGGTCTTCTGATTCTCAGAAGGAGTGATGGAGCTAACTTCATCTGTGGAGCTTCCCTCATCAGCACAAGATGGGTGATGACTGCGGCCCACTGTGTCAAGGAGTAAGTTTCTTTCTTATATGAAGGTTTTGGACTTTGTTCAGGTTATGTTATTTCTAAGTATACAAGTGTATAAGTACCATCGCTAAAACCTATAGAAATTCGAACAGTCTTTATTTAAAGATCATGGCTATAACCTAAAAAAATACAAATTCAGTACATACAAGAACCATAGAACTATGGCCTAAAGAAATCCTAACTAGTTGTATATATATATATATATATATATATATATATATATATATATATATATATATATATATATATATATATATATATATATATATATATATATATATATATACCATGGCTACCTAACAATACTAATTTTCTATGTATAAAGATTATGGCTACATCCTTAAGTAATGCTAAGTACACGTATAAACATAATGTATATAGCCTTAATAACTACTAACTATGTTAAGTATATAGGGATCATGGTAACAGCCTAAAGACGCCCCCCCCATAAAATTCCCCGAACCTCTCAGAACCTCTTTCTACTTAACCAGTATTTGACAAAGTTTTCAGTGAAAGGTGAGAGATTAACATTATTAATATGGAGAAAAAACAAACAATTTCAAAATAACAAAAAAAGAATAATAAGAAAAAAAATATATATATATAAATTTAACAACGTTATGGGTGGCCAGGTGAAGGAATACTCGAAGTAAAAAATTGATTTAAAAAATTCAATATTATTTTTTAAAACTATCATTTGTACATAACGTGTTTCTCTTATTCGCACAATGAGAAAAAATACGTATAAAAGTAAAATTCTTCACAAGAAAAAATATTTATCATATATACTCGTAAATGACTGAAAATAAAAAAACCTTTTTTTATTTTAAATAAAATAAACATGCTTTTATTGTATACATTGCAATCAGCGATTTCCACTGTTTGGAAAAATAATTGTATAACAGAATAAGGAATCAGGACATTAGGAAACATTGAGAATTGAAAGGAGATGTAGTGTTTAAGATGGAAAAGAAGTATTGACATGGTTCGGTCACGTATAAAGAATGAATGATGTACGGGTAGTTTGGGAAGAAAAACCCTTTCTTATCCCTATTTTCACTTTGAAATTTGTCTTTTGTTTAAGTCCTAGTTACATTTACTCCAAATTATATTAATTGTCCATGTTTGAGACAGGGTCACGGACACCAACAAGAATTTTGATAAAATTGCTTGGAAGAAATAAATCCGCCAGATTTATTGATACGAAAGTAGTAAAATAAATATATAAAAGCGCTGTAAGAGCAAATAAATGTACGAGTAATTCTGAAATAGGGAAGAGTGAAACTTTAGTTTATACCTTAAGATAGTATACATTATGAGGTGTATGGACACGGTGTAAATAAAAGGTGTGTGCCAAGATTAAATGAAGTGGATGTCGTTTATCTCGGCCTATCTCAATACAGATGATAATAATTATCATAAACAAAGCAATAATTAATCAATTCGACAGATAATTAAATATATATATCTATTTATTTATAAATCTTTTAAATTGATATCTTGATAAATCTATCAAAATACAAAAATATCTTCACATAATACATATTCTGTTGCATGGATACTTGATACGATACACGATAAGAGGAAAAAACAAGGTAAATACCTGAATGTTTTGTTATCTATAAAAACATAATTTGTTATCTATAAAAAAGTTATTTAATAGGAAATTCGATAATAAATCAGATTAAATGCTACCAGATACCGCAATTAACCATTAAAATAAATAATAAAAACAACAAAATGTTATAAACATTTATAGGATAATTATTTTTATTTTAAGTTATAATTTAAAAAATAACTTTATCAAATCAGTTTGAGCTGTGTTTCGCTCCATATTAGATATTAAAAAAATATGTTACTTTTTTTTAATGATAATTTTAATCCACCCATTCTAGGATGATTTGTGCCATCAAATTCTGTCATCATGCAATTATGTGTCAATATATTATAATAAAACTAATTAAAAAAAAATACAATTCTAGATAATTTAAAGTTTCAACTGATTACGCTTCAATATTTTTACGCTCTATAGTATAGCTCTATAGTATAGCTCTATAGTATAGCTCTATAGTATAGCTCTATAGTATAAGTGGAAAAGTTGCCCGAAGAAAGACGAACGCATTAGCCACGGTAAATATACGGCTTTCAGTAAATCAAATCTGTCTCGTAAAGGACAACTGAAAAATACATGGTCTATAATTTAATCATCCAAACCACACTCGCAACCGTAATTCTTCACAATACACATTATGTACAGTACGCAGTGGGCCTATCTGCAAACGATACGAGTACGTGACAGACACTTCCATCTTGTTCATTCGTATTATACTCGTATTAAACCATGGTTTCAAAGGGATAGATTGTCGGATTGATTTATATCTAGAACCCTTATATACCATACACCAGTTATATCCCAATCGGAATTAATTTGTTATTCCACTAATAACATTAATCCCCGTGACATTTGTGTCTACCACCTATCTCGAAGCTCTGTTATATTTCACTAATAACATTAATCCCCGTGACACTTGTGTCTACCACCTATCTCGAAGCTCTGTTCTATTCCATTAATAACATTAATCCCCGTGATACTTGTGTCTACCACCTATCTCGAAGCTCTGTTCTATTCCACTAATAACATTATTCCCCGTGACACTTGCGTCTATCACCTATCTCGAAGCTCTGTTCTATTCCATTAATAACATTAATCCCCGTGACACTTGTGTCTACCACCTATCTCGAAGCTCTGTTCTATTTTGAGGCTTTATTTAGGGCGAATAATTTAGTTTATTACGAGAGCAAAACTTTGGTCAAACTGGTGTCACATTTAATTGAAAGTGTGTGTGGTCTATTGACCCGAAGGAGTGGGGAAAATTGTTGCATACTTTGTTTAAATTGTATCCCGTATATTCTTATCAGTATACGCATTTTTACTTGTTACAAAGATTTAATATAACATTTCTGAACGTTATAAAACTGTTGCTTAAGAGGCTCAAATCTAGTAACAATTTAAGAGGGTGCTAGAACTGCCGATTCCTCCGGACGGACCGCGTTTTTTTAAGTGGGGTAAAACATCTCTAATTCAATTAAAAATAACATTTTAAGTGTCGTTGTGTCTGCAGTTTTAGAATCCCATAAAACTATTTATTATTTTACACTTTTTTGTATAATACAGTACAATCATGTACTATAGTATTATTGCCATTTGGAAATCTCTTGCAGCCAACTACTAAAGCTACTCCTAAGAAAACGGGTTCGTTGTATAGCGCACGTTACAGACGTGATGCTGGCACGCCGCCAGACGGCAGAAATGAGAACCCACAACTGTCAGTGGAAACCAAATCTGATTCCTCATATTTTCTTTCAACTGGGTTTTTCTATAGTCTTTGCTATTCACATTATATAAAGCTTCATTATTTCTTACAAAATCAATCAATGTTTCATCATTTTCGCTGATCCAAATTACGTTTGCACTCATTTTTTTTATTTTAAAACTAGCTGTAACCGGTCACGCGTTGCTGTGGCTCAGTCTGGTTAAATGGAAAAGAAAGCATACGTTTCTAATATGTTTAATTTCACAATGTTTGTGGGTATATAATATTTTTGATGTCTTTCAGCCATTCTCAGTCTGTCTCGTTCATCGCCGTGCTCGCAAATAATTGCGTCACTCCAAGAGGTCAATTCACGATATGATTTAAATTCAAATGAAAGATCGATTCCACTGAAAGATAAGAAAGAAAGTTATAACAAAAACATATAAAATTGCGAAACAATAAAAAAGGAACTGAATAATATTGTTAAGTTCTTAGACGTCTTTGTTCTTGGCGGCAAGAATAGCTCGTTCACTCAGCCAATCGTGATTTTTATAATTGATTTGAATATTGGGAAATACTTTTTCAACCAATTCTTCTTCAACAATGAATTTCGTCCTGAGGTCATATCAACCGGCACCTTTCCGTTCCCAATTTCCAGCAATTGATGTGAGAATATTTCAGCTAATCGATCGTTTTGCAGCTGGACACGCATATTTGTAGTTTCAATGTCTTTACGTGTCGCCACAAAGTAGAGTATTTCAGGCAACATATAAAATTGCGAAACGTAAAAGTAACTAATTAAATGTTAAGAGAAGACAGAGAGATAATTGCAACTAATTAAATGTTAAGGGAAGACAGATAAATAATTGTAACTAATTAAATGTTAAGGGAAGACAGAGACATAATTGTAACTTATTAAATTTTAAGGGAAGACAAATAGATAATTGGAACTGATTTAAAAAAAATTCCATTTCCACATACGATATGATAGATTTTGAAATATAAACATAGAGATAAAATTAAATTCTATATAAAAAAGATACTTTTGATATTCCTGCTGACCTCTTTCAGCCACTATCAGCCTGTCCTCCAGATATATTTGCTCAAAAAGACAAAAGGTTCTACGGATATGGAATTATAAACAGCAGAATTAAATATTGTTTCATCATTCTGTCGTGTAGCTCATGACGGAGCATCGTGACTCCCATGATAGCCTCGTTGATAATCTAAATAAAGTATTTTTTTATTTCTACCTGAAAAGCGAATGAACTTTTTGGACAACCCAATACTTCAGCAGAAATATTTAAGATTTAGCGTTTAGTGTTAAGGGCGAACTATGAATATCGGAAGGACCTAAGCCTAAAAAAAATTGATTTACTAACAATTGATTTATCTTCCGCATCATCGTAGTTGTTCTTCTCTTTGACTTGGTGGACTCCCTCAGTACACTTCTTTGCGTCTCTGGAAGAAAGGGATCAAATTAATCACATATTCGGTTTGATGTTTCTGAATAATGTTATTATATTTCGGAAACTCACGATGAGTCCTATGACAGTTGATCAAAGTTAAAAAAAAATTTACAACTGAGTCAAATTGATTTATACAGGAACCCCTTGACAACCAACGTACTTCATTTACTTCTTTCACACTTTTCCATCATCATAACTTTGGATTTAGTAATATTCATTCTCAGACCTTTCTCTTTGCATCTCTTATACAATTTATTTATCAAATTTTGCAATCCATCTTCACTCTCCACCAACGTTACCATATCAACGTTACATACAATAATCCGCAAATAATGTAACCCGTCGTTACCTTATTTGGAAGGGGTTGAAAATATATCTGTCAACGTTGGTTGTTCCAAAAATTTATATTTAGTGCTCGAAAATGAGATTTATAACTATTTTATCAGCACAATAGTTAAAAAAAACTTTTGCTTTCCTCGATTCACAACTATGATTTTTTATTTGCAGTCGTGTCGAGGCCAGAGTCCATTTGGGTCATGTAAACTACGCTTCGTCTCCCGTCATCGTGACCACCAATTTGTTACACTTCCACCCGCAATACAATGAGAATAACCTCAACCATGACATTGCCCTCATCAACTTGAATCGTGATGTCGCCTTGACAAGTAAGTGACTTCCAGATTGAAAATATTTTGCCATCAGTGCTTCGTGACCGAGGATGTTGACCAGAACAACAAATAGAGGTATGCCATAAAACAACTCCATCCAGGTCGGTCCACAGCTTGAAACTTATGTCACATTAGTGCCAATGTAAATGAAGTGGTGCGGATGTCTTAATTGTCTGCGTCCCTACGCGTCACATATAGTCATGAGTTACGCCATTATCGACTTTGTTGGGGATAATGGTGACGCTTTTGACCAGCTTACCAGCCAATAACCGTTGACGTTTGACCAACTTACCAGGCATCAGTCGTTGACTTTTGACCTGATTATCAGACAACAGTCATTGGCTTTTGACAAGCTTTCCAGGCAGCAATTGTTGACTTTTGACCATCTTACCAGGTGGTATTGTATTGATTTGACAAACCGTCTTATTCAGCCATCATCAAGATGCAGAGCCGTATTGTAAAATAGAAACATTGGGATGATATTGTTTGCACTTTCTACAACGATATTTTAAAAAATGACACAGATATTTTTTTTAATCACGTCTGATGTTTTTCAGATAACATAAGAACAGTCCGTCCTCCATCCTCAACAACAAATGCCTTTGTCGGATCGCAGGCTACTGCTAGTGGATATGGAGCCATAGTCAATGGTAAGTGATATTTATGTTCATCTTAATTTCTTGATGGTAATTTCTGCATAAAAACTACCGCCCTCCATGGCGTTACAGAAATTTCTTGATGGTAATTTCTGCATAAAAACTACCGCCCTCCATGGCGTTACAGACCGACCCGTATTGACAACCGTTGTCCAGCCAGCACAGTCCCGAGGTATTTCCAATTGGGAACAACCATTATATGCGTGTCATAAGCAACACCGTCAATCAACCGCAGTTAAGATCAGAGATTCTCAACCAATTATGCTCTTCCATCCCTTTTTTCTATAAAACCATCTCCAGTGATCCTTCAAGAGTCCCAAGAGATAAAAAGCGCTGCATTATGCTACAAAATCACTCCAGAATCTTGGCAATAAATTCAAACGAAAAAAAATCTTATTGTGTAATTAGAAAAAAATACATCTAAAAACGACAACATAGTAATACAAACTTGAGTAAAACCGGGATCAAACCCGGAACCAACATATAAATAAAGGTAGCACTTATTGTCAAATGTAGTGCTGTACGTAGTTCTGTCTGATAAACTATGTAGCAGATTGAAGTATCCAATTGCCATTCAACTTTATCATTAA
Source organism: Odontocerum albicorne (assembly GCA_949825065.1). Classification (NCBI taxonomy): domain Eukaryota; kingdom Metazoa; phylum Arthropoda; class Insecta; order Trichoptera; family Odontoceridae; genus Odontocerum; species Odontocerum albicorne. The sequence goes on from OX463858.1 coordinate 24,917,261, forward strand.
ATTCTTTATCATTAAAACATGACATTTGATTGTTTAAGTTTATACTTTTTTAAACACAACGATTAACAAATTCGTGCCCTGGTGTCACTTATCCAACATATTTTCATTAAAACTAAACAAGGGATTGCTTTGATTAAAAGTTTAACAAATAATAAAAGGAAGTTTATTGCTTCGAGAAGAGAACATGTTCTTATATATTTTGTATTTCCATCGACATTATAAAGTTATGAATTGCACTTTATAGATGACGTAAAAAATCAACTCTCAAGTTAGTAATTTTTATAAAGCACTTTGACTTTTTTCATCGCAATCAATTAAGTTCTTGAACACAACTTCGTTAAAATAAGGAGATCAGCAAACGTGAATTGATTAAAGGATATGACTTATTTCATTACTCAATTTACGGAGGGAAAATTCCGAGTTATTTCCATTAAAAAAAAAATAGCTTCAATTCCTTTCACGGATATTGAAATAGCCACGAGTATCATAAGACCGGATGATACTATATTATAGATTTACGGTGACAAACCATTTAGACAGTCGATCGGAGCGTGGTTGTTATTGCGACAGGATTTTGAGTACTGGGCTTTCAGGATGAATGACGAGTGGAAGGGATTTATGTGGGCTCGTGAGTGTGAGTTTCTTCTTGTTTTAAAAGCCTAGTTTACTGGGGATACGACAAATAAAAGGCAACAAACCCAGATCCATTAAAATTGTATGTCCAAATCAAATTATCTGTGGTTTTTCTCAAATTGTGTATATTTCTTGTCATGTGTAATAATAAATAAATAAATAAAATAAATACAAAGTTAATGACCATTGTTGTATATGACTTCTCCCTGCCGCTTTAATGCCTCTCGTTGCCTCCAGTTTGGTTAAATGTTCAAAATTATCTAACGTTTTTGATAAGAATTTATCAATAACTTCTCTAAATTTTCAGGAGGATCAGTGACTCAATCCCTGAACTACGTCAACCTGACGATCATCTCCAACTCCGTCTGTTCTACCTACTTCAGCATCATCATTAGTTCGACAATTTGTGGCCAAGGAATCAACAGCCCAGCTCAAGGAGTTTGCCACGTATGTATTGAACAATATAGCAACCAAATTGCACTAGAAGAATTGCATTTATGTCTGCCTGCAGCTTTTTGAATCAATCATAATAAAAATAATCTCGTTTATTGATAGGAAAAATAAATCTACGTAAAAAATACATTTAATTATTGTTTGTATATCGCTCATATAATAAACAATTTGAATCATATGCTATAAAAATGTATGTATGTGTTCATCATATACTCATGCAACCCTCTAAAACTTAACTGCTCGCCGTACGGTATATCGAATAACTTTGTCCGCGATATCCCTCATAACTTTCCCATCATCTGATAAAATACTACCTTCACATCATAATTCTTACACTTTCTCTAATCCCTCTTTTCTATAATAATAAATAATGCGTTATTTTTATTGTTTTTACAGGGAGATAGCGGTGGACCCCTCATCATTAGGGGAGCTACTGACACCCTCATTGGAGTAGTCAGTTTTGTCAGCACCAATGGTTGTTCTGCCAGCTATCCTTCAGGATTCGTCCGTCCCAACCACTATCTGGCTTGGATTAAACAGGTGTCTGGACTAGACTTTACCAGGGACGAGTAAATATTCTTGTATGGAATAATATTTTTAGATAAATTAAAATTATAATTGAAGGAAAACATTTTTTTTTTCTTTTTGAAATGTTGCCTTTTTGAATGGAAGTATAAAGTCGATCATACTCGTATTACTGCACAGAGTTTCATTTTAAATGGTCTTATGCTGAGAATCAGAGATGAACTTCACACAGTGCTTTGTATGGTATTATAATATATGGGGTAGATACGTGGTTTTAAAACATTTTTTCTTTACCGGCGGCCTCAGTATATACAGATTTTTCAAGGTACGAGTATCATCGAAAAACTCACTAATATGTGGGACGGGTGAGCCTGTTGTTCACTACACAAACCTTGGATTCAAACTAGAAACAGCTACCTTCGTTTCCTGTTCCATGCCAAACACATAGCTTAACAGAGGTAAGTCGTAGTAAATGGATCAAGACTTGCAGATTTAACATTTTGTGACGATTATTGATCCTTTACTATATATTCTAATACGACATCGGTACACCAAAAATGGTACATTTTTGGTGAATTGACTATGGTAAGCGTATCAGATTTAAAGACGTGCTGCATGATACAACAAAAAAATATAAATGGATGTCATCATCAGCTCATATTCATCCACTGCACGATATAGGCCTCTCCAAGTTGTTTCCAAGAAATCCTGTCCTTTGCGCATTGCTGCTACGTAATCGATGCTTGCTTCCGTATTTCGTCCACCCAGCGTACCTTTTTTACCGAGGCCCTCGAGACCCTCGAGCTCTGAACTTCTTGGTCGTTTTAGCCTTTTCCAATTTAATATTTAAATTGACTTTATATCTTATGATTCGATGATCGCTCCCTGTGTTGAAACAATTCAAGACAGTGCAATAATTTATCATGTATTTGTTGTTAGTTAGAATATTATCAATTTCGCTGGTTGATCCGGAAAAACTCTTGTATGTTCATTTGAAAAAAGTTAATTTCTTTCAGCCAATTCCTCCATTCGGTTGCCTCTTTCATCACGTGTCCCAAAACCGAATTTTCCCACCGCAATATCATCTTTCCCACCGCAAAATCATTCCAATTCATGCATTAAAGTCAACGATTACGATTTGATATTGAGATTATATTGTATTTCTTCGTAGAAATCTTCTACTTCCTCGTCTAAGTAACTTTGAGTAGGTGTATAAACCTAAATAATCTGCAGTTGGGATCGCCCTCAAGGCAAAGATAACTGTTCGGTCTAATGAGTTTCTGCACTCGATTAATCTGTCATTCCATTTTTTTGTGGATGATAAAACCAACACCACTTGCTCTGTCAGTATCACTACCAGAGTAATAAAGCATGTATTCACCTTCGATGGTTATTTTACTTTCTCCGTTCTTGCACACTTCGCTGAGTCCAATAATGCCCCATCTGATTATATTGAGTTCATATTGTAAATTGTATCTATGTTAAGTGGACTTCTTTGGAAAGCGTTCTAGCACTATACGTGACTATTTCTATCGATTTGTAGCTTGACAGGTCCTCCGTGTCTGGATCGCAGCCTTCCATTGCTGGCCAGTTTTGGTCTACCCACCGGAAGGGGTTGGTTCTTTATATATTTTTTCTATTCATTTTGGAGGGGTTGGACAGAGCTACTATGTGGTAGCTCTTCATACCACGCAGCCCTAGCGGGTTGGTACATATATACTCTATTTTTGTCAATTGTTTTGAGTTTTCTTTTTCTAACTAATGTAGTGCAGGGATTTAGGGCTGCATAGTTCTTTGGAATATACCACCAATATCGATCGCCATTGCCTCGTCAGTTAATCAGCAGGGTACACCAGATGATAGATGGTAGTAATCGTGCGTGCAGGTGAGGTTGACATTTGAACTGATAGTTATCGGTTCTGCTCTTCGCATCTAGGTAAATAAACTCGTTGGCCTCTTCATAATCCTTAGTGAGTCACTTTGTATCAGAGTTTAGAATCGGTTTTTATTTTGTTATCTTTTTTTGTTTGGGATTTTGCTACTTCCTATTACAAAACCTATTTCACATCAGTCTATTATTTTTCAAATTATCTATTCTCTATACATGTTGAATAAATCAGATGACAGTATGCAGCATTGACGCACTCCTTTCGGTATATGGAATGGTTCTAAGAGTTACTTGTCTACTCTCTCAGATGCCGTATTTTGAAATATATCAATAGAAAGTTGTGAAGACTTTTTTTGAACTAAAACATATTTTCATATAAACTGAACTCGTTTATTTAAGTCCACGTATCAGTAATCTGTTTAACAGGTTTTCCTTTTTAGATCTCTCACACCTCCTAGTTCTTCAAGGAGCCGACTTTAGAGTGACAAATGGTCTAATTCAATATTTTAATCAAGTCCTGTCACCCACAAAAATAGTACAATAACCTCAAAATCCGCCTCTCCCTTAACACAGATGTTGGCAACCTTTTCAATAAATTGTTAACGTACAAGTTTTCTTGAATTATATTTATTTTGAAGAGCTTAACGTCTAAGAAATTTGTAAAACTAAAACATTTCTATTAATCTTAGCTGTGATAAAAATGAGAATTTGCGTTTAATAATAACAATTATAATTAAGAATAGTAATAATAATAATAATAATGACGATAAAAACAACAATAAAACATGTCATCTCGCCATGTTCTTTGTGAGGTAGGCCGAGAGAACAGATCTCCAAATATTTCTTCTTCTTCTTCTTGCCAGTGTCATGTCAGGTCTCCCCAACGTTGACTATCACGTGAGAGTAGACATATTTGTCCCCGGCAGCCCGAAAAAGATCCCCAACGCTCCTTATACCAGCCCAATCACGTATATTGCGGAGCCAGGAGATTTGCCTCCTGCCAATACCTCTTCGACCCTCTATTTTGCCTTGGATGATCAGGTGCAGTAATTTGTACTTTGCTCCTCTAAGTACATGACCCAAATAGGACACCTTTCGGATTTTAATATAAGTCAGCAACTCTCTATCAACTTTGACTCTTTGAAGAACCCTTGTACTGCTGATCATATCCGTCCAGGGTATCCGTAGCATTCTACGGTGCATCCACATTTCGAATGCTTCCAGTCGGTTCATACTACCAACTTTGAGGGTTCATGATTCCACTCCATGTAATAACACTGACCAAACGTAGCATTTTACTAACCGTTGTTGAAATATTTCAAGCCTATCATATGACTATCGTCTCCTCCATATTCATGCATTGCGTCATGCACAATCTTCTATTACCTTCTTTCAAAATCTGGTCTAATTGATCCAGCCACGGTTTCCTCAGTCTTCCTGATCCAGGCACATATGCACTTGTGACTTTTATAGTCGATTAGTAATTTTTTCGTCATTCTACAATACATATCCAAACCCCCATGAACTCCTTGCTTCACATTAATCTAAACATCAATTTTTCCATGCATTAATTTTGTATTTCTTAACTTCCCTTTCTTTCATACATTGACAGTTCACAAAATTTTCTTAGCGCATACATCTTCACAGTATCAATTCTACTTTTATAATTCTTTCTAGCCAAGTTCAAGTTTCCCTTCCATACATACATCAAGGTTGATACCTACAAACTTTTATAAACTGCCATATTCGCTGCATTTGAAAAGTTCTCTACCTTGATCCCTGTTCCTACCATTTTTACAAAATTTCATTTCAACTCACCCATCACACACATATAAACACATTGCCTAGATAAAATATCTCATCAATCTTCTCCAGTTTCTCCAATCTATACATCGAACTCCAATCTATATATCTCCAATACATACTCCAATCTATACTATCTCCAATCTATACTATCTCCAATCTATACATCGAACAGACTTGTAACCAACTCTCTCTATTTTTAAGCATGACTTTAATTTCGCTACATTAATTTTCAAACCTTGTATTATGTATCTCTCATATAGCTCGTTTATCATTTCTGTTAAATTATTATCATTTTAGCAAGCATTTCGAGTTATTATAATTATCCTATAATTATATCACACATACATACGATCACTTCATTACCCTGTTGGGGTAGGCAGATAGAGCAGATCACTAAATTTTCTTATTTTGACAAACATTCTTCGCTTATTTTACGACCATACTATACTCTTTATCGTCCAATTCCTAAGATTTCTACGTTTTCTTGTTTGAAAGCACTATCCACGTGATTCAATTATATGTTCCTTGGTTTTCCTGTACCACACCTTATACTTTCATCTTCATTTTATATTTGTTTTGAAAATCATTCTTCATGCATTCGTTCTACATGCCCAAACCATTTGAAAATGCTCTTCTTCATCTCACTCTAAACACCAACCTTAAGTTCACTTTCATCTCGAATATCTTCATTTCGTGTTGTGTTACACGCATTTCTAGAGTATTAATTAGGCTCTTTACAGTTTTTTCCCTATTCCACGTTTCACTCCCATACATCAATGTTGGTACCAAAATACTACAAAAATGGTACTAAAATACTACAAAGATGGTGCTAAAATACTACAAAGATGGTACTAAAATACTACAAAGATGATACTATAATACTACAAAGATGGCACTAAAATACTACAAAGGTGGTACTTAAATACTACAAAGATGGTACTAAAATATTGACTTGAAAATAATGTACGATTTTAATCCCACGTATCGTTCACCATCTCTAGTATATTTTTCAAACCATTTATATTTTAGCAATGATAACTGGGTTTGTCAACAAAGATAATTTAAAAAAAAAGTTTATCGTAATCGATCCTCAATTTAAAATAACTCGTTTTTCATTCACAAATCGAACTTGTTATCGACCACTGCCCTGTCTTTTAGAAATAGTCATCCTGTTTGAAGTAGGGACAAGGTGTGATTGTTTCGGTTTCCGTTTCAATTGCAAACTGTCTTATCCCTGCCAGCCTAATCTAATTACTGGGGTTATTTTGGGGCTGTGCTCAGACTTAAGGGTAACCTGCGCAAGGAATCACCTTGATTGGGGGCCTTAAATCAAGGATTCAACGTACACATATTATGTATATTTATATACAATGCGAGGGTACTGCCAATGGTCGAGGTCTAACGGTTTTAATTTATGCTAAGCAAGCACGCGCTTCAGGTTCGATTCCTAAGGGATTCACTTCTGACCTGGTTTTACTTTTAGACTATTAAACATCGGAGTTGACTACCTCCATAGTGTAGTTGATAAAGCTTGTTACTTTCTCCCAAAGGTTTTTGGTGGAATTTCGGATGATACCTACCAAAAAAATTAAATAATAATCCAACAATACACGTGTGCGCGTATTGTTGGGTTGTTAGGTCTTCGAGTGCGGTAGTGTTGCGAATCTGTGCAATGACGAACTCTTTTGGCGGGGGGTGAATCTTGATTGGGAAATAAACCCAGACCTTTTAGATAACTTATGATTCATTGTCCTAACTTATATTTGTATATCAGCAATCTTAATTTGTCTCGTTGATGTACGAGTATATTGGTTGAAGATTCCTTTGGTTTCAGTGAGATACATTTGTGGCGACCGTATGCGCGGTCACTGAACCCACGAGACGACCTTTGCACACCTTCACAATCCGAGACAATCGATGGACAAAGTCCACGCGCCGGTCATTCAACTCGCTACCAAATGAGAGCGCATTCCATGAGGAAACGAGAAAGCAACATATCTTTCGCGCGGTCTCCCAAAACAGAAAGAATACCTACATGCGACTAAAAACGTATTGTAAACGCAGAGACGAGACAGGGACATATCGCGTGCGCATTCCCGCACACATTCAATAAGCATTATAAATACCGACGTCTGTCAATAAAATTCCTCTTTACACATTCCGATTTCGACGAGTTTTTATTTATCAACAATCATCCTCATCATCTCTCCTTTAAGGAACAACAGTTCCTAAACATTTTTCAACCGACACAATTACTGACTTAGTTAAGTTCCTGAATTATCCTCTCTAGTTCCTCCCTTGTTTCACATAGAAAGAAGTATGATAAAAGAAAGAAGTAAATCTAAAGCAAGAAAAATATTCATCACAATCTTTATGGCCATACTTTCCCATATTATGGTTCTGTTGCCTGACTAGTCCATTTACAGTATTAGCTGGGACGACCAAGGTCTGAGTGAATGTGATGGAATACAAGTAGCCTGAACGAGTGGACTTGTTTTTGCTAAATAATTAATGTAATAATTGTTATCTAGTCATAAGTAGTATGTAGGTGTTAATTATTTCTAAGAAATCATATATTAAGATTGTAAAAAATAAAATAAAATGACATGTAGTAAAATAAGATTAAGTAAGTTCATAAATTATAACATATAATTAAGATTAGTTAAGTAATAAATTTGTATGTAGGTATAGCCTTGACAAATGTTTGTACAATATTTTACATTATTTAGTAAAAAAATCAAGCATAGCTGTAAAGAGTTTTGGTGACATTGCGTCTCCTTGACTCACTCCCTTTGTGATTATTATTTATTCTGTTTTTTTTCTGGTAGATGCACCACTGCTTTTGCTTTTTTATCCAAAAGGACGATGCATTGATCGAATACATTCTTTTCAGATACAACGGAAGGTTTTCTCTGGAAACTTTGTTATTCTTTGTAAATCTGCGCCAACCCATTTGTGATTCTCTGTTTATTTCGTTGATTGTATTCCCGTCTCCTGTTAGCTGTTGTCCTAAATATATAATATAAAGTGAGGGATTTTATCAAAGGCTACGTCATCAACCTTTATTTGTTTCGTTGATGCACGAGAATACTGGTTGAACATTACTTTGTTATTGAAAAGTTACTGGCTTATTGTTTCGTTGATGCACGAGAATGCTGGTTGGACATTACTTTGTTATATTATTGAAAAGTTACTGGCTTATTGTTTCGTTGATGCACGAGAATGCTGGTTGGACATTACTTTGTTATATTATTGAAAAGTTACTGGCTTATTGTTTCGTTGATGCACGAGAATGCTGGTTGAACATTACTTTGTTATATTATTGAAAAGTTACTGACTTATCATTATTTTTCCGTCTCGCAAGTTCCAAGTGCACTCAATTGACTGATTTAAGATGATTATTTCCATATCTTATTGTTTTGTTAGAAATTTTCAATGGCCATTGAGAATCGAACATTTAAGTTTACCTCCAGCTTTGGGATTACTTCAAAGACATCCCGTTTTAGGAGCATCCCAAGAGTTGTTCTTATGTTTGAGTTGAAGAAACATAACTAGGTAATTAACCTTTTGTATAATGGCAACGTTTTGATGATAAGTTTCCTCTCTATTATGTCACTCGTATTGTTATGTTTGTCGGAGAATATCTTACTTTCAGGGGAAGCAAACCTTTTCTTATTGTATGATAAAATAAAAGTATTTTTTAAAATAGAAATAAACTTTTCTTATATTTCAAGACTCACGCAATAAGAAATATCACATTTAATATTTAATGTAACGAGCGAGTTTTGTAATTTGGTAAATTCATCACTTCTCAATATACAAAGTTTATTCAATAGCGAAATTATCACGTTTACAAATATCATAAAAAGTATGTCGGAAGCCTTGAAAAAAATTTTCAGTTGGTATCATTATGTTTTTTTATTTAATTTTGTGTAAGATCTTTTATGGGACGTTAAAAAAAGGACCAATAATAAAATACTTTTGAGTTCGGATGAGAGTTTTGAGTGCGCGTGATTATAAAGTTAACGTGTTAAAAAAGTATAAACATTAACATGATTTGCGTGCTACGTACAATACATATAATTCTAGCTATAATCCAGGGCTTAGGAGGCCTTAGGCCCTAACATACAAAAAAAAATCTATATATAAAAACAAAAATATATATTTCTATAGCACATTCACTCAAATAAACATATAACATATATCGAAACTTACACTTTTTTTAATATTTAGAAAAATTAACGAAAAGAAAAGAACGACCTGAATTTATGGTTCAAATAATTAAATAATGCACCGAATTCATGGTTCAAATCAATATATGAAAAACGCTCCCTGAAATAAATTTTAAACGCATTTAAACTGTCTCCAAATATGACCAAGACTACAGCACATTAATTATTTATTCAATGTGCTTCATGATTCGTAATTATCATTTTAAGGAACCTCCCTTATTTACTTTTATTATAACAAGGGACCACATTTAGTCACTATTGTTATTACAAGAAACCATGTGTAGCAATATTCTTGTTAAAGTGACAGTTAGTTTTTATTATGATTATAAAAAAGGCTAATCATGGATGGTGCGCCCGGGGGGCGGAGAGCAGTGGGAAGGCCGAAGCTCTGATGGCTGGATGGAGTGGTGAGGGATGCAAACAACATCGGTATCCGGAACTGGCGTAACGCTGCACAGGACCGTCAGTCATGAGGGCAAGCTCCGCGGGAGGTCAAGACCCGACCTGGGTTGTAGAGCCATGGATGGATGAATGATTACAAAAAAAACCCTTACAAACCCTTATTATTAAAATAAACCATCTTTAGTAACAATAATAATTAAAAGAAACCACTGTTTGTAACTGTTTAGAATATATTATTATATAATAAGGCATCCTTAGTCACCATGAATATTAATAAATAAACAAACATAAGTTCATTGATAGCAATATAGTACAGTACCCGGCGGTAATTAATACACATCGGGCATAATCGGCTAACTTCGGTTTTGTAGAGCGTCGTCTCTGTTATTCATACACGTGTTCCGTCGCGATTTGTCAGTCGTTGTCAAGCGTTCTAGGGTGTGTTGCTCGATGAGACGACGCTCTAAAAAGCCAAAGTTAACCGATTATGGCCGACAGTCTCTTTCTTGAGCCCGATGTGTATTACTTACCGCCGGGTACTATATGTTCATTAATACATATATCCTTAAATTACATATATAAATTGAAATATATTTCAAGATAACGGAGAAGAAAATACATTAACGAGAGAAACTATCAAAAGGTCTGGGCTCACCTCGTAACATTCTCCCAGTCAAGATACATCCCCGCCAATAAAAGGCGAGACCAGCCGCGAGGATATCAGTTGTTTTCAGCTCACACCCTTGTACGCGTAAATTAAAAAAACAAATAATATTGTATGAAAACATCAAAGATTATTTTAAAGTAAATCGCACTCACCATTTGGATAAAAATAAACACTTTTCTAACTATAGTATATAATTAAATGAAAACAATCTGGATAGCTATTATTATTACCATAAAAAAACCACCTGGAGTTACCATTATTATTATTATAAAAAACCACCTTGAGTTATCATTATTATTATAAAAAACCACCTGGAGTTACCATTATTATTATAAAAAAAACCACTTGGAGTTACCATTATTATTATAAAAAAACCACCTAGAGTAACCATTATTAATATAAAAAAAACACCTAGAGTTACTATTATTATTATAAAAAAACCACCTGGAGTTACCATTCTTATTATAGAAAACCATCTGGAGTTATCATTATTATTATAAAAAAACCATCTGAAGTTACCATTATTATAATAAAAAAAACCCACCTGGAGTTACCTGTATTATTAATATAAGCCACATCGAGTTGCCATTAAGAAACCAGCAGTAACGATTATTTTTAGAAGGAACCACCTTGAATAATTCATATTATTAATTAACACCACATCGAGTTACCATAATTATTAGGAAACCATCTGGAGTGAATCTTATTATTATTCTAAGAAACCACGTTGAGTAATAATTATTATTAATGTAAACCACATCGAATAATCATTATTATTAAGGAAACATCTGGAGTAATTTTTATTATTATTGGAAAACACATTGAGTTACCATTATTATTATAAGACATTCTTAATAAATAATAATGATATTATAAAAAAACCTATCATTAACGATCCCTGCCCAAGGAGTAAGGCATTGTGCTTCCCAGAAACAAGGGGCTTAAGGGAAAGTGTTTACATTATGAGGAAGTCAATATTTTGTCTATGCCTGGTAGCTCTTGCTATATATGGAAAATAAATACGGATTTAGTAAATATTCGAAATTCAATCTGTGAATAATAAACATTCCTGCGAATAAGATACAAATCCGTGAATAAGAAACTAATAGAAATAATAACAATCAAATAGAAAAAATATTGAGAACAAGAAACATATATGTGAGAAAGAAACAAATCAGTGAATAAGAAAAAAAATCAGAATAAGAAAGAAATTTGTAAATAAGAAACATTTCTGTGAATAAGAAAGAGATCCATGAATACGAAACAAATCTTTCAATAAGAAACAAATATGTCAATAAAAAAGAAGTCTACGAATACGAAACAAATCTGTCTATAAGAAACAAATCTGTGAATAAGAAAAAAATCTGTAAATAAGAAACAAATCTGTGAATAAGAAACAAATCTGTCTATAAGAAACAAATCAGTGAATAAGAAACAAATCTGTCTATAAGAAACAAATCTGTGAATAAGAAACACCTTTGTCTATAAGAAAATGTAGCAAAACAAATATGTAGCAAAATACGAATATATTGTTCAAACTGCTTGATGGAATGGCGATCATACGACTTTCTGTATTTTATTTCTATTTTCTTTAAATGCTCGTCATTAAAAATAATTTCGATCGGTATTATTTGTTGAAATTTATTGCTCTACGGCAATTGCTTCAAACCAACTAGAAAATAGTTATACATGTCGTGTAAATTGCTGGTTGAGAGTTACAAAGAAGTTACTTGTGTTACACGCATACTAAAATGCAGTCCACAATATTATTGCGTTATGGGAGTGAAACGTGGACGTGGAAAATGTGTGCACTGATATGTGGTGTGTATTACATTATGAAGAATGAAATTTTAATAATTATCTTAATTAGGGTGAAAAATAGCACATTGAGGTGGTTTGATCATGTTGAACGGATGGGTGATGATCGATTACTAAAATTTATATTATAATTATAAGTGGCAGTCGTGGTAAAGAAAAGTAAGTATGATTGAACTAAGTGAGTCAAATTTTGAATGAAAGAAAAGTGAGGAGTGAAAAAAACAGAACACTCTAGATGTAGAGAAGTTGATTGAGTGAATGACGCATTTCTTGATAAGAAAGTTTGGTGCTCTATTCAACAGGGAACTTGCCTGAAAATCGTAATAATTCTCTTTTGCCAAAAACCATAATAATTTAGTGTACATTTTGCACAACAAATGAAAGCGATGACTGCTAAAACGGCATTTGGGGGTTTCAATAGAAGCATAATGGGAGTTGCTTCATTATTTGCGATACCAAAATATCTTCTAGCACGAATTTACATTGTATGAAAATTTGAAGTTAAATCTTCTATCGTAGTTTTTTCATTAACGTTAGATTTATTCAAACAGCACTAGTGTTGGGAAACATTTACTGTAGTGGATTGCAACCGTTTTGGTGATTAGTTTTTTTTAATCTTACAATCTCTACATCAGATTTTTTGTCCCGTTATTCCCTGCTAACACTTTTTTATTTGTTTAATTTTTCATTTATTAGTTTTTACAGTTGCAGCCATATAAAAAAAAAATAATATACAACTAGTTGCAACCCGTGAAATATTCATGGAAGTAAAACAAATTCTACATTTATGAAAATATACATTCATAAATATATAATTTGTTTATATATATTATTTATACATCGTCCCCTTTTACACCGGTTAAAAAATTGTTAGCTAGGTATTTAAAATTCGTTCAGTATCACGGACCCACCGATATTCAAATTTCGAATTACTTTCGCAGATAATCTAAGTATTCGTCTCTAGCTCTCTTGTATTCAAAATTCAATTTTAGTATTCTTTCTTTGGTGACAGCTGTCGTATGGGTTTTGGCCCATCAATACTATGATAATAATTATAAAAAAAAAACAAAACAAAAAAAGAAACACAATTCAGTTTGGAAACAGCAATCAAATTAAAACGTGTCACATAATAAAATTGAAAATAAACAACGAAATTGAAAAAACATCCCAATTTGAATATATAAACGGAATTAAAAAAACATTTATGTTCAAAAATATATAAAAATATGGCATATCAAAAATATGGTAAACGTAACAATTGCGCTCGTCTACATAATGCTATTAAATCACTATGATTATTTGAAATTAAACATAGTAGATAAATATATTGTGAAATAAACACTTCAGGGTCTGTTTGTACCTGTCTTCTCAGTCATATCGACCGTAGAGAAGTTGTCTACCTCTTATACCCTCACAAGATATACACTGTCAACATCAGGAGTGCTGGACAAACACCATTCACTACGGCCTGCCATGCTGTGGTAAAACTGTGATGAAAATAGGGCAAACGTGTGAGAAATGAAAAATCGACAATTTACGTGGTTCAGTCACATACAATGAAGGATTGTTTTTTCTTTGTAATATAGTATTTGTTTAGCTAGATATGCAATGATGATGCGGTTCCACATTTTTCGATATTCGACTTTTTTCTCAGTTCTCGGGGAGAGCGAGTGCTGAGGAAAAATGGTTGGTCAGCATAATAACAACAATAGAGTGCCGAGCCTTTCTAGGTAAGCAAGCATAATCATAATAATAAAAGAGTGCTTAGTCTTTCCAGGTGGGCCAGCATTATAATAACAATAGAGTGCTGAGTCTTCCCAGGTGGACCAGCTTTATAGTAACAATGAAGTGCTCAGTCTTTCCAGGTAGGGCAGCATAATAAGAATAGTAGAGAGCTGAGTCTTTTCAGGTGGGCCAACATAATAATAACAATAGAGTGCTGAGTCTTCCCAGGTGGACCAGCATAATAGTTACAATGGAGTGCTCAGTCTTTCCAGGTAGGGCAGCATAATAAGAATAATAGAGAGCTGAGTCTTTTCAGATGGGCCAACATAATAATAACAATAGAGTGCTAATAATGACATATGATGTGTGAGCTATGAAAGATGAGTCTGAGTCTTTTCAGATGGGCCAACATAATAATAACAATAGAGTGCTAATAATGACATATGATGTGTGAGCTATGAAAGATGAGTCTGAGTCTTTTCAGATGGGCCAACATAATAATAACAATAGAGTGCTAATAATGACATATGATGTGTGAGCTATGAAAGATGAGTCTGAGTCTTTTCAGATGGGCCAACATAATAATAACAATAGAGTGCTAATAATGACATATGATGTGTGAGCTATGAAAGATGAGTCTGAGTCTTTTCAGATGGGCCAACATAATAATAACAATAGAGTGCTAATAATGACATATGATGTGTGAGCTATGAAAGATGAGTCTGAGTCTTTTCAGATGGGCCAACATAATAATAACAATAGAGTGCTAATAATGACATATGATGTGTGAGCTATGAAAGATGAGTCTGAGTCTTTTCAGATGGGCCAACATAATAATAACAATAGAGTGCTAATAATGACATATGATGTGTGAGCTATGAAAGATGAGTCTGAGTCTTTTCAGATGGGCCAACATAATAATAACAATAGAGTGCTAATAATGACATATGATGTGTGAGCTATGAAAGATGAGTCTGAGTCTTTTCAGATGGGCCAACATAATAATAACAATAGAGTGCTAATAATAACAATAGAGTGCTAATAATGACATATGATGTGTGAGCTATGAAAGATTAAAGTCAGTTGAAAAACTCGGCTATTTATAGTAGGTAGTATTTTTACATTCTGTTACACTTTCGTTGTAAACAATACAACCTGGCGGGCATATTGCCATGGGGCAATATCTTTCAATCAACCACAAATATGTTTAATAGGCTTTTAATGAGAAAAATACTAAAATTATTTTTTATAAAAATCGGTTCCAGCGTGTTTCGAATCTGCTTCCACCAGACTGGGGAAAAAACGTTAAACCAATTAGATCACGGAAGTTATAGTGGAAGTTATGTAATAGCACATACATTATTTTAAATTATTTTTCTTCACCTTCGATAGAAGTGCTTTTAAGGTGTCTGTATCTGTCTCCAGGATATATCGTGTAAACAGTCAGGATAATGTTTGTTCTTATCCTCTTACATGGCATACGGAGCCAACATCCTGAGAGTTGGACAAACACTTGTCCCTTGGTGCCAGCTGAGGTCAACACTGCATTGCATGGTCTACTAGATGTCTCAGCTATTTGTCACCAAAATGTGTAGAGCAGCAAATGAAAGTGGAAAGGTAAATGTATAGTAATACTCGTACATGTGTAAAAAATAAAATATTGGAGCAAGTAAAAACTTTACTTTTGATGAAGTATTTTCTTAGATGATGGGAAAGTTTCGAGGGATACCGAAATTAAGCCAAAGGTATACTAAAACAAATAAAGTCACACCGGACAGTATCAACATTTGTCAAGTTCACCACAATACATTAGCACTTAGTTTGATTTATAGAAGTGAAACGTGAGCGTGGAACAAAGACTGAAGATAATAAATGCTGTAGAAATGCGTACAGTTAGACGGATACATGGGGTGACAATGAATGCCATAATTCGGAATTAAGTGAGTAGGAATGAACATGAACTTAAGGCTGATGTGTTGAGTAAGGTGAAGAAGCGCACTCTGAAATGGTTAGGGCACGTGGAACGAATGAATGAAGAATAATTAACAACAAATACACAGTGCAAATGTGAGTGGAAGGCGTTGTAGAGGAAGATCAAGGAAAATATGATTGCGTATTTAATGATATTTTGAAAGAGAGAAGCGTAAAAAATTAGAGATATTGCAGGAGTTTTTTGCAAAGGTGTACGTATGAAAAAGAGTTAAAAGATGTGTGTCACGATAGGATTGCAATGTTACGTTGCAATATTTTAACACCAACCAGAAATATGTTAAAGAGACATTAAGTGGAAACAAGACTGGAACCCTTTTTAAAAAATCTGGGTTCCAACGGGAATCGAACCCACAATCTCCGGGTTTGGAGACAAGCGTGTTTCCAACCAGGCCACGGAGGTAGTTCATGGGTTGTTGCGTTAAAATGCAGAACTCTTAGTATTTGTGATATTTTGTTATTGTTTAAAAAAAAATACTTCAACTTAAAAAGAAGATCGTCGTGGCCTAGTTGATAAGACACCTGTGTCCTAGCCTGGAGGTTGCAGGTTCAAATTCCGCTGGAACCTAGATTTTTTAAAAAGGATTTCAGTCTGATTTTTCGCATAAGGCCTCTAAACAATTTTTTATTCTTTTATTTAACCTGGCGAGTTTATTGCCATGTGGCAATCTATTCCAACCAACCAGAAATATTTTTTAATAGGCTCTAAGTGAAAACCAGATTTAAATCACATTTTGAAAAAAATCTGGGTTCCAGAGGGGATCGAACCTCCGGATCGACAGACAAACGTCTTACCACCAGGCCACGGAGGTCATCTGGTTGGTTGAAAGAGATTACCACATGGCAATAAGCCTTCCAGGTTGTACTGTATACGATTAAAGTGTAATACAATACAATACAATACGAAAAAGTGTAAATTTTACTTTTATCAAGATATTTTTCAATGTTATTTTCAGTGATGAGAGTATTAATTTGACACATGTGATAAGCTGGTTGTTTTACAACAGGAATTCCTAGTTAGTCAGTTAGGAAGTCTACATTATCTTAGCATCATAATTGAACACGAAGAGGAATGTATTTTTTATGATTATTGAAAATATGTCTTTAAACCTCTGCTACTTTATTAATTTATCTTTCCTTATCATAAAAAGTAGATGACCTTCGTGGCCTAGTTTGTAAGACGCTTGTCTCCTAACCCAGAAGTTACGAGTTCGATTCCCGTTAAAATCGAGATTTTTTATGAAAAGGATTTCAGTATGGTTTTCACTTAAGGCCTTTTTAACATCTTTCTGGTTCGTTGAAATATATTGCCACACGGCAACAAGTCCGTCAGTTTGTACTGTATACAACGAAAGTGCAATACAATACAAGTAAATAAGTAATTTTCTTGCATATTGTTGAAAGTCTTTCAATAATTCCCAATTAAATTATTTAAGGAGTAGAGATGTCGGTGCACGTTGCAGTTCATGAAATACAGAACATTATCTCCAACATCACATCTTGAAGGCATCTGTCATGTTTGTTTCCTACTTTTTCACCATCCATATTTCCACTTGTAGTTTTTGTAAATATTTAATACATAAATATAATAATCATGCATTTTCCCGTTGGGCTAGGCAAAGAGGAGAGAGTGCCAAACTTTCCTATCAAGACACATATTTTTCCTTTTCTTCATTCATATACTTTCATGTCTCAGATTTATTTTCAACCTACGAAAGTACGATCATATAACTTCATACCAGAAGGCATTGAACTGGTTGAATGTTAGAAATAGACGCCAAATTCACATACTGTCTCTATTTTATAATTTCCTTAACTGTCCCACCGCTCCGTCTTTCCAATCATGGATTAGCGCTACGCTCAAACAGAGATTGTTTATTGGCCTTTCCCGTTCACCGCTCCTTTTGTTTACGTCGTTCTTTACTGTCCATGCAGTGAGACTCTGGAATCAGTTACAAACCAATATAAGACTCGCTCCGTTCTTGGTATGCTTTAAGAATCGACTGAAAAAACTCTTAATTTCTAGTCAGTAAAATAACGTGTTTCATTCCTGATTTTTCTTTTCCTTTCCTCTCCACCATCCCTTCCTTTCCTTTTGATTGATGATATCTCACTTTATTTGAAAAATAATATTCGGCTGATTGTCCGTCTTTGTGGGGGCTCGCGGGCATGCTCACGTATGTGTTTATGGATTTCGTGGGGATGAATATTCATTTGAATGATTTATGCGACCACGTAATTTGCTTCATTTACTTTTGTCTTGTTGGTTGGAAAGTATTGCCACCTGGCAGTAAGCTCGCCAGATTGTATTTGCAATAAAATTGTTAAATAAATAAATACTTTCTCATACACTTCCTGAAATTTCTCAGAGTTTATTGTATCTCCATCTTATAAATATATAATTCACTTGATCCAACCATGCTTTTCTTGGTCTTCCTCAAACACGCCTTTCACTCACATATGCACTATATATTTGTTTTGTAAGTATCTCGTCATTTATTCGTTCTACACGCCCTAACCATCTCAGTTTGTTTTTCTTCATTTTATTTAATATATCAACATTAAGTTCATATTAATTTCTTACCACTTCATTTTATATTCCGTCATACATTATCACTACATGTGTTCTTAGGGCACGCCTTTTTACATAATTTATTCGGATCCTTCCTGCATTTTTACCTGTCAACATTTTAATACTGTTATTGATTGTCATCTTAGAAGATTTTTATATTGTCCGGTTCGACTATAAATGTTTAATACTCTACTATTTTTTTTAATATCGCATCATGTCGTTTGATATCGCTTATAACTCTTAGATCATCTGAGAAACAAATGTGTAACCTTTCCCTTCCTGTACTAAAAAAATACGCGCGTTCCGGTGCTGTGTATTCAATACACATATAAAAATGAGCGATTAAAATCGGAAAAATAAGTATATTCATAGCCAATCGCTTAAATTAATTAAATTTGAGCTCAAAAGTGATAATAATTGAAATTTAATTGCTGAAAACAAGAAAAAAAACATCGGCCGATCTTCACAAAACGGGCGTAGCAACCACCTCAAACGAAAGCCCGCGAGCTACTAAAGCGAGCAAGCTGAGATTGTATTTCTTACGTTCCCATATACCGAAGTAGAGTGAGAGTGAGAGGTGAATAGCGTCGCTTCCTCACCCATAGCGGTTTTTTTAGAATAAATATACCTACGTCACACACTGGCACACGTTTGATTGTATTGGTGAATTTATTCCCGATTTTGACAAAATATTTCTGATGTGGCCAATAAGTATTTATTATATTTATAGATATATTAAAGTTTTTAGAAGCAATGTTTACTAGTTACACGTCGTAGGGAAGGAAGGGGTAAGGAAAATAAAAAAGGAAATATTTATTAAAAAAATGTTAATCGAAATAAGCCCACGATGATGTAAGTCGGCTTCCTTCTTAATCCAGTTATTTTTGTTAAATTAAATATCCGAATTCCTGTGTCATTTCAAGGAATTAGAGAAAAGGGTGGCGTCGGGTAGGAAGATGACGGAAGAGATTTGTTAGGAAACAATTCCAATAAAGGGGCCCGGCCCGCTGCAGTTGGTGACATCCTGTTATATTTCATTAAGGTGGCTGGAATAACCCTTCCCTCGGGGATTTTACCAAATGGAATGTATATTAGATGCTGGAGCAAGATTGTTTTGAATGTTGAGAGAATCCGGATCTTATGAATCTAAAAAAATTAAATCTATCCGTTTTCGGCTTTTTATTCGTTCTCTGCTGAATACAGAAATCTCAACGACTTTTCTAAAATCTTCTGTTCAATTTTGTAGTCTGAAATGTTCTTCTTCCATTTCACTCAACTTATGCTCAGTACGTTTGTTTTTTCAAAGTTTTGGGTATAACTAGAAGCCAATCTTAATATCCCTTTGAGCTTTTTTAATTTTAAGTTTGATCTGTAAAGACTGTACTAGCTGAAGTGCAAAACATTTTACACAATAATCTAACACGCACAGGCCGTTGTTTGACAATCATACTCGATCACAAGGGATGTTCTACGATATCGTATTACTAGATCACGTCAAATTGTTGTTTAGACATACTGTTACTATTGTATAATATCCTTAACTGTCCAGCCACCTCCTCTTATCTCGCCGAAAATTTTCAGCGTCTTTCCGATCATGGACTAGCGCTACTTGGCCTTTCAAATTCATCGCTCCTCTTTTTTTACGTCGTCTTTTACTGTCTATGCAGTGAGACTCTGGAATCAGTTACAAACCAATGTTAGACTTGCTCCGTTCTTGCAATGCTTTAAGAAGCAACTGAAAAGAACTCTTAATTTCTAGTCAATATTAAAACGAGTTTAATTCCTGATTTTTTTCCTTTCCTCTCCACCATCCCTCCCTTTTCCTTTGATTGGTGATATCTTACTTTATATGAAAAGGAATGTTCGGTTGATTGTCCGTCTTTGTGGGTACATGATATATGTTATATGCTCACGTATGTGTTCATGGATTTCGTGGGGAGGGATAGTTGTTTGAATGTTTTTTGCGACCGTGTAACTTGCTTCATTTACTTTTGTCTGGTTGGTTGGAAGAGATTGCCGCCTGGCAATAATCCCGCCAGATTGTATTTGCAATAAGAGTGTTAAATAAATAAATAATATAAACATGGTTTCGAAATGTGATACGAATGAATGAACAAAAATTAACAAAACGTATACATATATAAATACATACCATCATACCATTTCCCTGTCGGGGTAGGCGGAGGAGACAGAGCGCCAGACTTGCCTATTTTGACACACATCCTTAGTCTTTTCCACATACAGACACCTTTTCATACAATTTCTTCGATTTTACTTATTTCATTCATTTCCTTCTTTTAAAATATCATTCACTTGATCCAACAATACTTTCTTTGGTCTTCCACTCACATGGCTTCCACTCACATGCCTTCCACTCACAATGACTCTATAAATTTGTTTGGTTGGTCTTTCTTCTTCCAACAATACATAGAGTTCAACTGGTTTCAGATTTTGATGGCTTGGATAGTAAAGGACAACGTGAAGAAGGACGACGTGAAGAAGGACGACGTGAAGAAGGACGATGTGAAGATGGACGACGTGAAGAAGGACGACGTGAAGAAGGACGATGTGAAGATGGACGAAGTGAAGAAAGACGACGTGAAGAAGGACGATGTGAAGATGGACGACGTGAAGAAGGACGACGTGAAGAAGGACGATGTGAAGATGAACGAAGTGAAGAAGGACGACGTGAAGAAGGTCGATGTGAAGAAGGACGACGTGAAGAAGGACGACGTGAAGAAGGACGATGTGAAGATGGATGACGTGAAGAAGGACGACGTGAAGAAGGACGATGTGAAGATGGACGAAGTGAAGAAGGACGACGTGAAGAAGGACGATGTGAAGATGGACGACGTGAAGAAGGACGACGTGAAGAAGGACGATGTGAAGATGGACGAAGTGAAGAAGGACGACGTGAAGAAGGACGATGTGAAGAAGAACGACGTGAAGAAGGACGACGTGAAGAAGGACGATGGGAAGATGGACGACGTGAAGAAGGACGACGTGAAGAAGGACGATGTAAAGATGGACGACGTGAAGAAGGACGACGTGAAGAAGGACGATGTGAAGATGGACGAAGTGAAGAAGGACGACGTGAAGAAGGACGATGGGAAGATGGATGAAGTGAAGAAGGACGACGCGTAGAAGGTCGCATGACGAAATGCAAATGCATAACGACAATCTCTGCTTGAGTGTACGCAAGTTTATAGCGGAGAGGCGTTGAACATTTTCGGCATGACATTGAGAGGCGATGAGACAGTATAGGATGTCATATGAAAGTGACAATGTATTTCTTATATTTCACTAATCCAACTTTTCTGATATAATGTAATATGATTATTGCATTGCATTGTATACAGGACAATCTAGCTAATATGTTGTGTTGATTCAATCTTTTTTTTTAAACCTGGCGAGTTTATTGCCATGTGTCAATCTCTTCCAACCAACCAAAAAGATGTTTTATAGGCGCTAAGTGTTAACCAGACTGGAGTCATATTTAAAAAACCAGCGGGGATCGAACCCGCAACCTCCGGGTCGGCAGACAAGTGTCTTACCACCAGGCCACGGAGATCGTCATTTTTGTCAACTTACTAGAAAGATGTTCAAAAGGTCTAAAGTGAAACCCTTTTTAAAAGTCAATTAAGTCTAACGGGAATTGTCATAAAGTAAAATTTGTTAACGTGAATCCAAAGGAAAATGAAACGTTTTTGTATAATTTCTGAATGCCGCTCTGGAGATGCGCAATATTTTTTATTATTTAGGCATCAAAAATAATATAAAAATACAGCAAATTCATTCAAGTCCTCCGACAGCTTCAGTGCCCACTAAATCAAACTAACAACTCGAAGAGTGGTGGCACTGAATTTCCACCAGGCAAAGTCGCGAAAATGGAGTGCTGCGCGGGGTATAGGGTCTCGAATCGTTATCGCTTTTGTGAACAACACTCGTAAATAAAAATTTAACCCATAAAATATGTTCGTGGATGTTGTTTCTCACAGAACGAGGTTTTCTATGAAATTGATGTTTCTTCACCCCCTTCCACCCGTCTTAACTCCCACACACATCTTAACCGCCATTCTTATTTCGCGGCAAATTCGAGTTGTTCGCCTCCCACGTTTTGACGATTAAAATTATATGAAATATTTTTTTAAATACTAATAACATATATTTTGCATATCAACACATTTCAACAACACGACCTCTGTGGCTTAATTAAAAAAAAAATCCATATTTTGATCTGGCGGCTTTTATTTCGATTCACGTTGGTATCAGTCTGGAATCTTTGAGATAATGTTTAAAAGATATACGAGTTCAATATATATTTAGTTGAGCTTCTATTGTGTATATAATACTAAGTACAATATATGAATTATTCAAAACAGTTTGAAAAGTATGACTTCTAAATGTTAAATTGATGTTATATTTTGTGCCATCCGATTCAGTTATAGAATATTCTTATATGATCTCTCCACCTACTTCTTTTGACTCTTTGTGGGATAGTCTACTGAAAATTCTACCTCGCAATTAGCCACAGCCTTTTCACTTTCTTTTCACCATAGACTTCATCTCACACGCCTTCTATTAACATTTGCTCTGTCTATCTGTGTTGTTAGTCTATCTTCATTTATTTATTCTATATATCTAGACGATCTTGTTCTATCTTCATTTATTTATTATACATACCTAGATGATCTTGTTCTATCTTTTTTTGATTATTCTACATACCTAGACGATCTTTGCATGTTCTTTTTAATCTTAGTTTACCCATCAGCCTTAAGTTCATATTCATCCCGTCATTTTGTTCCGTATTCTTCTATACATTACCTATCCGGTTCGATTATATATGCTTTTGCATCCCATTGACTTTGTTTCTTGTCGCAACACGACGTTCAATCATCAGAGAAAATACTACTAAAATAGCAGAATTCATCAACTTGCTCCAATCTTTCATTATTCACCTAAATGAAGTTTAATACGTCGAGTTTGCCTTTCCTTTCACATATGTTATATATCATAATTTCTTTAGATTTTGCCACTTTTTTGCATCTCTCATATTATTTCTTTATCAAATTCTCTGCCCACCAATACTAATCGTACATACAAGTCATTCATCTGCATATATTTGTATCCCACTAATCGACCTACATAGTTCGTTTACACATGTATCTATATAAATATTGAACAGCCAAGGTAAAATAATGCATCCTTGCTTTACCCCTTTTGAAAGATCAAACCATTCAGTCAAGCTAACATTGACTCTTATGCTCCACTTTAGGCGTATAATGACAAACAACAATAATATATATTATTTATAGTTGAGGTGTTAACATTGTGGAGGTTTAAAGACACTGTAACTTGTTTTATCAAACACTGTTTATTCCCCTTTATGTAACGGTATAACCCTACCGGTTTCAAGGTTTTCACGTCATCATCAGAGGAGCACAAACAAGACTGAATTCTGATCGAACTGGTACCGACATACACACTTCTAACGGTAAACATTCGGGTTGGCGATTGTGGGTGGAGGGAGGGAGGAGACAACTTTAGCGAGCAGCGGCGAGATTCTGGGAATATACATGTTTGCCAGATGTTCACCCCTATACACTGACTTAGAAATATCTAGGACCTGTGGCGGTCGTCGCACACTCCCCCGTAGCCGGGAGCGGACCGCATTCCACGCCGGAGCGAGAACGCACCACGGCTGTCGCGCCAGTTTCGTAAATAAATCGTCACCTACATATAACATTAATCGTTTTTGCATTCGCAAAAACGAGACGTAGGCATATCGCGAGCGCATTCCCGCACACATTCTAAAATGATATAAATACCTACGTCTACCAAATAAATCACTCTCTCTCTTTCCGCATTGCGAACTAACGAGTTTTATTTATCAACAAATCATCATCATCTCTCCCTTAAGGACTAGCTCCTAAAGGCCTCTAAACTGTCTAATTTATTTCCGTAACTACTGATATGTAAGAATTTGGCATCATCGATAGAAAATGTATGATCTTCACCTTGACAATGATTAGCCATTTCAGAATAAATTAGAGGATTTGTTAGGCGGATACGTATGCTTATAGATGTCGTTAAACAAAACAAAAAATATACTCATAAAATGTCATATATTTAACGACACCTATGAGCATGCCTGTAAATGGAGCAGTCATATTTATGTGCTGTAATATTTAAATTATCAAATTGAGATCATTTCTTTTTATCCACGTTCTGATGTGTTATGTTGTGTTACATAAATAAAAGTCAAAAGTTTTAACATTCAACTCTTAGGTGACGTGTCGAGGCTTTATTATTGTGTTTAACGCGGTCTTTTATTTTGGGAAATTGATATATAAATTGTGTTTATAGGAGTTGTAAGCAGTTGACCTTATGGATATTTTAAATAACAGTACCGTTTTATAATAGTTCAGAAACGAACAAAAATTATAAACATGTCACTGATCAATTATTTAGTGCTCTTATATGAAGCTCCACTAAGCTAAGTAATTTTTAAAAATGATCGGGCAATTGTTCCAAGTGATCGAAACATTCCAGCGGTCCATCCCCAGCATCCCATATCAAGGGAACTGCAAGGTTACACGGATAACAAGAACAATAAAGTGGAGTGATATATCTCGGGCAGGCAGTGTGTACGTAATGCTGTGGAGATGAATATTTCATGTGATAGGGGCCTTGCCAATTGAACGGGATGTGCAATTTGATAAATAAAATGATGAACTGGTTTGGTTGGCAGTTCACGGAATATAGAGCTATTGTCTTTAGCACGGAACTCTTTGTCACTTAGAATTGTTTATTTGAGATATTAATATATAATCTGCTTTAAATCTTCCGATCAGTACTTTCCGCATCACCTTTGGAACGTGGACTATTACTTGTTCCTCCATCTATTAAATGGCCTGCCTGATTCCAAGTAGATATACCATGAAGAGCTATAATAATAACAAAAGGTCGACTTATTTAGCCTCAGCTCTTAAAATCATCGACAATATATCTTTAGAGAGTCGTCCGATTCTTTGGGCATATTGGTCATACCTAAGGAGACAGTTTTGAGAGGTTTGTGGGTACTGGAAGCGTCGAAGCATGACACATACGATGAAGAATTCTAATGCATTGGACTTAGTATGAAACGCAACTGGACTACCCTTAATAACTGCCCTTCGAGCGTAGTTGTGTTTATTTGGAAAGAGTTGAAAGTATACTAGTAAATTACCTTAAAGTTTTTGTTGGAAGGTCCATATTAACGTTTTGAACACAAAAATGTATTTTTTTTGCCTTATTTGAAGTGTGCTCATAAAATACTCTAATATATATAAATTTCACTTTACACATATGTCAATCAGCATATGCGATAAGCTCATCGGATCTTATGCCGGTCGCGGTGATCGCGTTCATACTGGAGTCGTAGGCGTGGCCATTCCTAAGTTCACGTTGCGGTTGTGAATGCGGGTGCCGTGGTCGATGGATGTATTTAGATGATTATTATCTGTCGACCATCGTTTGAGCCAAACTTAAGACTACAACCACTATAGAATACATTTTGAGCTAATAATGTGGTTATTTCGAATGTTTCATGTCAAGAAACAATATACGAACTCTGAGATGATAAACCACACCAAGTTTTTCTGAAATATTATTAAAAAATCACATATCTTATAAACACTACCATATACCTATTCTTTCAAAGTATCTTTCTTTGAAAAAGAACGTTTTAAAAAAAAAATATTTCTCACCTCAAAGCTATCAATATTCCCTTGTAATGGATAACGCGATCACACCTTTGAAGATAATTTTTCCTGTGTTTTCTTACTTCCATGTGTTACACGATTTTTTGTTTTTTTAACTGTTTTCTTTGATTATTTAAGCCCTCATTGTATCCCGCAACATTTGGTTCGCGTATGTACTTTTTTTCTGGTTTATTTTATTTAGTTATTTTCTCTTTTAATTGTGTTAAATTTTCTGGTTTGGTGTATTTAAAAAAAAATTCTTTCGTGTGATATTTTTGATTTTTTTTTTAAATTTTGTTTCGATTCAAGTAACTTTTGTTTACTTTTCATATAATAGCATTAACAAATAAATAATTTCTTAACCTTTGTGGTGTCATATTTATATATTTTTTAAATAAAATAGACAATATTCGACGCTGTTTTATTTTAGTTCACTACCGGTTTTAAATACCTTTAAATTCGACGAAGAAAACACTGGCGTAACGTTTCAAGGCTTTGAATTTGCCTTCTATAGGGAACCCTAGTCTCATAGATAAGTGTCGGGATAAGTGTGGGTTCTCTTCACCGATACTACTATGTCATCTGCATATATTTGCATGCCCACAATCGACCTCTGTAGTTCTTTTACACATAAATCTAGATAAATATTGAACAAACAAAGTGACATAACGCGTTCTTGCTTTACCCCTTTTGAAATATCAAACTATTCAGTCAACCTATCATTTACTCTAATGCTCCATTTTCGGTGTATAGGAACAAACGACAATTACTTTAAAACTACACATGTTACATTGAAACTTCTTACCTTAATTACTAAGAAATCTCAATATTCTCGTATATTATCTTTTTGTAAATGTTGAAAATGTCAATTTTAGAGGTAATTTTCAAAACAGACATATACTTATTTATTACCAGTTTGAAAACTTATTTATTACCAGTATGAAAAATTTTGATTTAGTTATTTATTATCAGTATGAAAAAAATAATATTAACCTGTCATGTCATGTCGTAAAATAAAGGCAAAGAAATTTGATATACTTATTACCAGTATAAAAAAATTAATATTAACCTTTTATAAATGTTGAAAATGATAATTTTATAAATATTGAAAATGTATTTTTATAAATGTTGGAAATTATAATTTTAGAGGTAATTTTCAAAACAGACATGTCGTAAAATAAAGGCAAGAAAATTGATATACCTGTATAAAAACATTAATATTAACCTTAAACAATTTTCAAGAATATAACATAAAACATATAATATATTTTCCAAAATCGTATTAGATATCGCTCCAATCAAAACCTATACTTTCAAAATACATCAAAAGAGAAAGAAATATCCCTTCATGCCTGAATCAAAAGAGTTGTATTGTTTCAAGGCTGGTAATATGATTAATATCGAGGTATACGAAGATAGAACAGAGAATGCACTTTTAGGTACATCTTCTTCATAAAATGCAAGAGTATAAAGGTCTCTTCATAAAGCCTTCGTGACCCCTTGTCATTTCGATACAAAACTCGAACTTATGTTTTCAAAAAGCTTTGTGTTAGAAAAAAAGCTGAGTGGATATTTTTTTCTCTTTCTTACGATATTTTTTTCTTTTAATGTTTAAAAGGGAGAGACTCGCCTCTCGGTGGTGTGAAAGAATATTGTCCTCGACGTTATGAATAATATATCTATGTATGAAAGAGTTTCAGCAGGTCCATCAAAAAAGCTCTTTTGTTTTACACTCACAATGGCAAGTGAAAGGTTTTACCAAAAGACACAGTAACTGACATTTATATAAAAAATATATTTCGTGAGATAACTGTTTTAATAACACTAACAATAAAATATATTTCGTGAGATAACTGTTTTAATAACACTAACCATAAAATATATTGCGTGAGATAACTGTTTTAATAACACTAACCATAAAATATATTTCGTGAGATAACTGTTTGAATAACACTAACCATAAAATAATTTTTCTATGACTCAAACGTATTATAAATTAACTTGTATGGTAAGTGAACTGTTAGTTGAATTTAATGAATTTTAGAAAACCTTCGTAGGTTATTTAGAAAGACGCTTGATGTCTGCCTGGTCGTTTCAGGTTCGACTCCAGATGCTTTCCAAAAACAAATCAGTCAGGTATAGTAATCCATCTGATAACAATACTCACACGAGCTAGACTTGACACTTGTGTGAGTTTTGTTGTCTCTTCACGTGCAAGGTAGTATTACCAACAAATGCGATATCGAACTGTCGTTGCTGCGTCGTCGTTTCTTGGGCATCGTAATCCAACGTCAATTCAATTGGAAAGCGAAGTTGTGCTGTGTCGTTTTTTTTTAAATGAGTGAGCCATTGCACACTTGCAAACTCACCGGCTACACCGCTGTACTGGATCCGATGGCACACATAAGTGATACGATCGGAGCACACCGGCATGTTTTTTTAATTTTTTTTGAAAGAATGGACATAACCGAAGTCATGGGTATTCTTATACCCCCAAATAACTAGGTGGAAAAATGTCCGTGTTATTCGAAGGGTAGTAGCACAGCATGGGGTTTGAATCAACGACTTTATACCTCCAAATAACTAGGTGGAAAAATGTCTGTGTTATTCGAAAGGTAGTAGCACAGCATGGGGTTTGAATCAACGACTTTATACCCCCAAATAACTAGGTGGAAAAATGTCTGTGTTATTCGAAGGGTAGAAGCACAGCATGGGGGTTAAATCAACGACTTTATACCCCCAAATAGCTAGGTGGAAAAATGTCTGTGTTATTCGAAGGGTAGTAGCACAGCATGGGGTTTGAATTAACGACTTTATACCCCTAAATAACTAGGTGGAAAAATGTCTGTGTTATTCGAAGGGTAGTAGCACAGCATGGGGTTTGAATCAACGACTTTCCACACGGAAGTCTAGTGCGTTACCCATCGGCCATGCTCCTTAAATAAGCCCGAAGGATAGAATGACAGTGTTCACTCCCAGCCTTACTATTCAAAGTATCCAAATCATAAATTTGATATGTTGATATGTATCACACGAATGACTATGAATGTTTTCTTCTTCTTATCGTTCCTCTCCACGTTGCAGATCGACAATCATCCTGGTTATTTCAACTTTGTCTGCATCTGTTCTGAACAATGTCTCCGTGCTACAAGTGATGCTACTCTGTTAGGTTCTTTAGCCAGGAATTCTTCTTCCCCTACAATACGACTTGGATGATTTTATACTTATTTCCTCTCACGAAATTTCGAAAGTATTCCAATCTTATTATTTTTATAAATTGGTATTTAGAGAGATACATGCATAAAGAATTGTTAGTTTTTTTTTCGTTTTTACTGTGACAAGAAAAAAACACATTAAAGTGTTGTTTTGTGGATAAATAAACATATCAAGCATTTACGCATTATATTATGTTCTGATCTGTTATTTTTACGCATTATATTATGTTCTGAACTGTTATTTTTACGCATTATATTATGTTCTGAATTGTTATTTTCTCCGCATTATATTATGTTCTGAACTGTTATTTTTACGCATTATATTATGTTCTGAACTGTTATTTTTCCGCATTATATTATGTTCTGAACTGTTATTTTTCCGCATTATCTTATGTTCTGAACTGTTATTTTTTCGCATTGAATACAATATAACGCGGAAAAATAATAATTCAGAACATAATAATGTTCTGAATTATTATTTTTCCGCGTTATATTATGTTCTGAACTGTTATTTTTACGCATTATATTATGTTCTCTAAACAATTTTTTTGTGAACTTAAGGCTGTTGTTTCAGGAAAGATTTGAAATGGTTTGGAATGTAGAACGAATGCATGAATAAAAAGGATAACAAAACAAATTTATAGTGCAAATGTTAGTGCAAGGCGTAATAGAGGGAGACCAAGGAATGTATGGTTGGATCAAGTGAATGGTATTTTGAAAAAAAAACGAAAAGAAAGAAATAAAGGAAATCGTAAGCGTTGTATGGATGCGGAAAAGGCGTAATATCTTTCCTGAGATAGGAGAATGTGGCGTTCTGTTCCTTTTGCTTACCCCAGCAAGGAAACGATGTAATGCTAACAGTACATAATGTTTTGTTATAAAAAATTCCAACGTTGTTGAGCTAAGCCTGTATTGTGAAAATAAAACTAACGATTTCCGTGGCCTAGTTGGTAAGGCGCTTATCTCGTAACAGGATAGTTGCGGGTTCAATTCCCTATGAAATTCCATTTTTTTAAAGGTTTTCAGTCTGGTTTTCACTTAAGGCGTCATAAATATCTTTCTGAGGATTGGAAGAAATTGCTACATGGCAATAATCTCACAAGGTTGCACTGTATACATTATGACTTATTTTCTATAAAAAAATTAAGTCCATAACTTTGTTCTGCTCGATAATAGTTCCGGAATTTTGCATAGTGAGGTAAAAAAAGCGCTCTAATATTTAAGTTTTTATCGATTACTGTGTTTTTCTTTAAGTATGGTATCTAAATGTAGGCTACATTAATAGTGTACTCTCAGAGAGTACTGATTATTTTGCTGTACGCTGTCAAGGTGCCAGGTGAGTGGATTAGCGCAACCTGCAACGAGGTCTGTTACGAGTAGCCTGCTTGATTATTTTTAATTCATCGAGAAGGAGCGAATTTAATGCATGTATTTGCCATATTTCATTAAATTAATAGTTTTTTTGTGTAAGGATATGGTGTTATAGGCCTCTTCTTGATGGTGTAACGAAGTATTGTGAATGAGGACCTATTTTCAGAATAAAAAATGGAAAACTTAAAAAAAAGTAGTCTTGATCGATCATTCACAATCCATATAACGATAGCTGAGGTTTGAATTGGGACAATTTTGAATGGTACATAAGTATTAATGAAAAGGTGTTAAGTCATTAATACAGTATTTTTTCCTTATAAGGCATACAACCACTTCTTGCAAATATGCCTCTTGACTATTTTACGAAGTTTTTTTGCGCACACGTCATTATGGGTCTTTTTGAAAAAAAAAACAGCATGCAGTGCTTCAATTAAATTCCGGGTTACTAAATGAATTCTTCAGTTAGCAGAGGCAGCATGTAATTAAGTGCGCGCCGGAAATTAGAAGACTTTTTTTTTTAATTGAATGCTAACGGATTTTTTTTCAATTATTAATCTACTAAAAGTCGACTAGTTTCAATGCGTCAATAGGGTGCTATGTCATAGATATTTTTGAGGTAATCAGCTTCGCGGGAGTCGAGCTTTTTAAGAAAGACACCAAATTGACGCATTGTGTGATAAAAACAATTTAAAAATAATATTGAGACTTTCGTATTTTTTTGTATCAGCTGCATACAATATTTCGGAGTGTTTGTTCTGCGTGGTTTAGATAATGATGCAAAATTTACGAAAATGTTGCAGATTTCATCTTTGGGGCTTGTTAAGTCACTAATTTTAGTCACTTTTCATGTTATTTTTTTTTATAATTTAATTTGCTTTATAAGAACTTTTGAATAAAGTATTCTATATTTTATTTTTAATAGTTTTATTTGGTTCAATGTACCGTTAATGAAAAAAAATTACTTAACGTGTTCTATTTTACATTCCAATCATATTAGTACGCGCCATGTTTTGAAAGATATAACCATCTCTCATTTATCTTTCCTGAGGATCATGATCTTGGTGGTGTAGATTGCGACGGCACGTCTCCGCTTTCCTGAGGATCATGATCTTGGCGGTGTAGATTGCGACGGCACGTCTCCACTTTCCTGAGGATCATGATCTTGGCGGTGTAGATTGCGACGGCACGTCTCCGCTTCTCTCGGTGACATGCCGAATGGACACCAGTGACCAAGCTTCCCCTACGTTGTTCGTGTTGTTGGTCCCAAACATCTAATTTAGCGACAAAAAATAATTTGCAACAATATTTTTTTTTTTAATGAATTTACCTACTTTTTACCAAAAAATCTGCCTTTTTCGGTCAAAAATGTAAGGAATATCAACAAATCATGACACATGTGTGATAGAAATGCATTTGCATAATTTATGATATAAAACGACAAATCCTAAATATATATTAACATTTGTTCTAAATATGTAGGAACATTTGTTAATAAGATCACAGATTTCACTTCATAGTTTTCACAAAAAACTGGGCTTTTTCTCTAAAAATGTAAGGATTATCAATGAGTCATGAAATATGTGCGATTGAAACGTATTTCCATATGAAACATCCAAATCTGCGAAATATGTTTCTGAGTAATAGACGGAAACTTCATACTTTTCACCCGAAAAACGGCCATTGACGGACAAGTTTACTAATATATGTTCAAAATCACGACAGTATTATTATTTATTCAACAAGTTTTCGTGTTTTTCGTTCCAAACCTCAAATTTAGCGATATTACAATTTTTTTCGTCAATATTTTTCAGTTTAAATGAATTTTGCTACTTTTAACCAACAAATCGGCCACTTTTGTTAAAAAATGTAAGGAATCATGGCATACGTGTGATAAAAACGCATTTGCGTTAATTATTATATGAAACGTCAAAAACCTATTAAATACTCGTATATATGAACACTTGTTAATAATGTTATAATAGACGAAAACTTCATACTTTTTACCCGAAAAACTGCCATTGACGGCCAAGCTTACGAATATATGTACAAAATCACGACATAATTATTATTTGATCAAAATGTTTTCGTGTTTCTCGATCTAAACCTCAAAAATTTAGCGATATTACGATCTTTTTCAGCAATATTTTTCAGTTTAAATATATTTTAATACTTTTAATTAACAAATCGGCTTTTTTCTATAAAAAATGTAAGGATTATCAAAGAATCATGATACTAGTATATGTATGATATAAATGCATTTCCGTTAATTATGATATAAAACATCAAAATCTGCGAAAATATATTTGTGAGTAAAAGACGGAAACTTCATACTTTTCACCCGAAAAACTGCCATTGACGGCCAAATTTATGGAATATATGTACAAAACCACGACAGAATTATTATTTGTTCAACAAGTTTTCGTGTTTTTCGATCTTGACCTCGAATTTAGCGATAATGCGATCTTTTGCAGCAATATTTTTCAGATTGAATGTATTTTACTACTTTTTACTAAAAAACGGCCTTTCTCTATAAAAAAATAGGGATTATCAAAAAATCATGATATATGTATGATAGAAATGCATTTCCGTTAATTATGATATAAAACATCAAAATCTGCGAAAATATATTTGTGAGAAAAAGACGGAAACGTCATGCTTTTCTCCCGAAACTGCCATTGACGGCAAAAAATTATGAATATATATACAAAACCAAGACAGAATTATTATTTGTTTAACAAGTTTTAGTGGTTTTCGTTCCAAACTTCGAAGTTAGCGATATTACGATCTTTTTCAGCTATATTTTTCCGTTTGAATGTATTTTAACACTTTTAACTAACAAATCGGCCAAAGTTATGGAATATACGTAAAAAACCACGACAAAATTATTATTTTTTCAACAAGTTTTCGTGTTTTTCGATTTTAACCTCAAATTTAGCGATATTACGATGTTTTTCAGCAATATTTTTCAGAAAAAATGTAAGGATTATAAAAGAATCATGATAAATGTGTGATAAAAATGCAATTCTGTTAATTATGATATAAAACATCAAAATCTGCGAAAATATATTTGTGAGTAAAAGACGGGAACTTCATACTTTTCACCCGAAAAGCGGCCATTGACGGCCAATGTTATGGAATATGTGTACAAAACCACTACAGAATTATTATTTGTTCAACAAGTTCTCGTGTTTTTCGATTTAAACCTCAAATTTGACGATATTACGATGTTTTCAACAATATTTTTCAATTAAATGTATTTTTATAATTTTTACTAACAAATACCACTTTTTCTATAAAAATGTAAGGATTATCAAAAAGTCATGATATATGTGTGATAAAAATGCAATTCTGTTTATTATGATATAAAACATCAAAATCTGCGGAAATATATATTAGTGAGTAAAAGACGGAAACTTCATACTTTTCACCCGAAAAACTGCCATTGACGGCCAAAGTTATGGAATATATGTACAAAACCACGACAGAATTATTATTGGTTCAACAAGTTTTCTTGTTTTTCGATCTTAACCTTGAGTTTAGTAGTATTAAGATCTTTTTCAGCAACATTTTTCAGTTAAATGTATTTTTATACTTTTTACTAACAAATCGGCTTTTTTCTATAAAAATGTATGGATTTTCAAAGAATTATGATATATGTGTGATAAAAATGCATTTCCGTTAATTATGATATAAAACATCAAAATATGCGAAAATATATTTGTGAGTAAATGACGGAAACTTCATACTTTTCTCCCGAAAGGTGCCATTGACGGCCAAAGTTATGGAATATATGTACAAAACCACGACAGAATTATTGTTTGCTCAACAAGTTTTCGTGTTTTTCGATTTAAACCTTAAATTTAGCGATATTACGATGTTTTTCAGCAATATTTTTCAGTTTGAATGTATTTTATACTTTTTACTAACAAATACCCCTTTTTATATAAAAATGTTAGGATTATCAAAGAATCATTATATATGTGTGATAAAAATGCTTTTCTTGTTAGTTATGATGTTCACATCAAGTTTTCGTGTTTTTCGATTTTAACCTCAAATTTAGCGATATTACGATGTTTTTCAGCAATACTTTTCAGAATAAGTGTATTTTTTTTTAACTAACAAATCGGTCTTTCTCTTTAAGAAATGCAAAGATTATCAAAGAGTCATGATATATGTATGATAGAAATGCATTTCTGTTAATTATGTGATAAAAACATTAAAATCTGCGAACATATACGAGAATTAGTGAGTAAAAGACGGAAACTTTATACTTTTCACCCAAAAAACTGCCATTGACGGCCAAAGTTATGGAATATATGTACAAAACCACGACAGAATTATTGTTTGTTCAACAAGTTTTCGTGTTTTTCGATTTAAACCTTAAATTTAGCGATATTACGATGTTTTTCAGCAATATTTTTCAGTTTGAATGTATTTTATACTTTTTACTAACAAATACCCCTTTTTATATAAAAATGTTAGGATTATCAAAGAATCATTATATATGTGTGATAAAAATGCTTTTCTGTTAGTTATGATGTTCACATCAAGTTTTCGTGTTTTTCGATTTTAACCTCAAATTTAGCGATATTACGATGTTTTTCAGCAATATTTTTCAGAATAAGTGTATTTTTTTTTTACTAAAAAATCGGCCTTTCTCTTTAAGAAATGCAAAGATTATCAAAGAGTTATGATATATGTATGATAGAAATGCATTTCTGTTAATTATGTGATAAAAAAATTAAAATCTGCGAACATATACGAGAATTAGTGAGTAAAAGACGGAAACTTTATACTTTTCACCCAAAAAACTGCCATTGACGGCCAAAGTTATGGAATATATGTACAAAACCACGACAGAATTATTGTTTGTTCAACAAGTTTTCGTGTTTTTCGATTTAAACCTTAAATTTAGCGATATTACGATGTTTTTCAGCAATATTTTTCAGTTTGAATGTATTTTATACTTTTTACTAACAAATACCCCTTTTTATATAAAAATGTTAGGATTATCAAAGAATCATTATATATGTGTGATAAAAATGCTTTTCTGTTAGTTATGATGTTCACATCAAGTTTTCGTGTTTTTCGATTTTAACCTCAAATTTAGCGATATTACGATGTTTTTCAGCAATATTTTTCAGAATAAGTGTATTTTTTTTTTACTAAAAAATCGGCCTTTCTCTTTAAGAAATGCGAAGATTATCAAAGAGTCATGATATATGTATGATAGAAATGCATTTCTGTTAATTATGTGATAAAAACATTAAAATCTGCGAACATATACGAGAATTAGTGAGTAAAAGACGGAAACTTTATACTTTTCACCCAAAAAACTGCCATTGACGGCCAAAGTTATGGAATATATGTACAAAACCACGACAGAATTATTGTTTGTTCAACAAGTTTTCGTGTTTTTCGATTTAAACCTCAAATTTAGCGATATTACGATGTTTTTCAGCAATATTTTTCAGTTTGAATATATTTTACACTTTTTACTAACAAATACCCCTTTTTATATAAAAATGTTAGGATTATCAAAGAATCATTATATATGTGTGATAAAAATGCTTTTCTGTTAGTTATGATGTGAAACATTAAAATTTGCGAAAATATATTTGTGAGTAAATGACGGACACTTCATACTTTTTACCCAAAAAACTGCCATTGACGGCCAAAGTTATGGAATATATGTACAAAACCACGACAGAATTATTATTTCTTCAACAAGTTTTCGTGTTTTTCGATTTTAACCTCAAATTTAGCGATATAACGATGTTTTTCAGCAATATTTTTCAGAATAAATGTATTTTTTTTACTAAAAAATCGGCCTTTCTCTTTAAGAAATGCAAAGATTATCAAAGAGTCATGATATATGTATGATAGAAATGCATTTCCGTTAATTATGTGATAAAAACATTAAAATCTGCGAACATTACGAGTATTAGTGAGTAAAAGACGGAAACTTTATACTTTTCACCCGAAAAACTGCCATTGATGGCCAAAGTTATGAAGTATATGTAAAAAACCACGACAAAATTATAATTTGTTCAACTAGTTTTCGTGTTCTTCGATCTTAACCTTGAGTTTAGTAGTATTAAGATCTTTTTCAGCAACATTTTTCAGTTAAATGTATTTTTATACTTTTTACTAACGAATCGGCTTTTTTCTATAAAAATGTAAGGATTTTCAAAGAATCATGATATATGTGTGATAAAAATGCTTTTCTGTTAGTTATGATGTTCACATCAAGTTTTCGTGTTTTTCGATTTTAACCTCAAATTTAGCGATATTACGATGTTTTTCAGCAATATTTTTCAGAATAAGTGTATTTTTTTTTAACTAAAAAATCGGCCTTTCTCTTTAAGAAATGCAAAGATTCTCATAGAGTCATGATATATGTATGATAGAAATGCATTTCTGTTAATGATGTGATAAAAACATTAAAATCTGCGAACATATACGAGAATTAGTGAGTAAAAGACGGAAACTTTATACTTTTCACCCAAAAAACTGCCATTGACGGCCAAAGTTATGGAATATATGTACAAAACCACGACAGAATTATTGTTTGTTCAACAAGTTTTCGTGTTTTTCGATTTAAACCTTAAATTTAGCGATATAACGATGTTTTTCAGCAATATTTTTCAGTTTGAATGTATTTTATACTTTTTACTAACAAATACCCCTTTTTATATTAAAATGTTAGGATTATCAAAGAATCATTATATATGTGTGATAAAAATGCTTTTCTGTTAGTTATGATGTGAAACATTAAAATTTGCGAAAATATATTTGTGAGTAAATGACGGACACTTCATACTTTTTACCCAAAAAACTGCCATTGACGGCCAAAGTTATGGAATATATGTACAAAACCACGACAGAATTATTATTTCTTCAACAAGTTTTCGTGTTTTTCGATTTTAACCTCAAATTTAGCGATATTACGATGTTTTTCAGCAATATTTTTCAGAATAAGTGTATTTTTTTTTTACTAAAAAATCGGCCTTTCTCTTTAAGAAATGCAAAGATTATCATAGAGTCATGATATATGTATGATAGAAATGCATTTCTGTTAATTATGTGATAAAAACATTAAAATCTGCGAACATATACGAGAATTAGTGAGTAAAAGACGGAAACTTTATACTTTTCACCCAAAAAACTGCCATTGACGGCCAAAGTTATGGAATATATGTACAAAACCACGACAGAATTATTGTTTGTTCAACAAGTTTTCGTGTTTTTCGATTTAAACCTCAAATTTAGCGATATTACGATGTTTTTCAGCAATATTTTTCAGTTTGAATGTATTTTACACTTTTTACTAACAAATACCCCTTTTTATATAAAAATGTTAGGATTATCAAAGAATCATTATATATGTGTGATAAAAATGCTTTTCTGTTAGTTATGATGTGAAACATTAAAATTTGCGAAAATATATTTGTGAGTAAATGACGGACACTTCATACTTTTTACCCAAAAAACTGCCATTGACGGCCAAAGTTATGGAATATATGTACAAAACCACGACAGAATTATTATTTCTTCAACAAGTTTTCGTGTTTTTCGATTTTAACCTCAAATTTAGCGATATAACGATGTTTTTCAGCAATATTTTTCAGAATAAATGTATTTTTTTTACTAAAAAATCGGCCTTTCTCTTTAAGAAATGCAAAGATTATCAAAGAGTCATGATATATGTATGATAGAAATGCATTTCCGTTAATTATGTGATAAAAACATTAAAATCTGCGAACATTACGAGTATTAGTGAGTAAAAGACGGAAACTTTATACTTTTCACCCGAAAAACTGCCATTGGTGGCCAAAGTTATGAAGTATATGTAAAAAACCACGACAAAATTATAATTTGTTCAACTAGTTTTCGTGTTTTTCGATCTTAACCTTGAGTTTAGTAGTATTAAGATCTTTTTCAGCAACATTTTTCAGTTAAATGTATTTTTATACTTTTTACTAACGAATCGGCTTTTTTCTATAAAAATGTAAGGATTTTCAAAGAATCATGATATATGTGTGATAAAAATGCTTTTCTGTTAGTTATGATGTTCACATCAAGTTTTCGTGTTTTTCGATTTTAACCTCAAATTTAGCGATATTACGATGTTTTTCAGCAATATTTTTCAGAATAAGTGTATTTTTTTTTAACTAACAAATCGGCCTTTCTCTTTAAGAAATGCAAAGATTATCATAGAGTCATGATATATGTATGATAGAAATGCATTTCTGTTAATTATGTGATAAAAACATTAAAATCTGCGAACATATACGAGAATTAGTGAGTAAAAGACGGAAACTTTATACTTTTCACCCAAAAAACTGCCATTGACGGCCAAAGTTATGGAATATATGTACAAAACCACGACAGAATTATTGTTTGTTCAACAAGTTTTCGTGTTTTTCGATTTAAACCTTAAATTTAGCGATATAACGATGTTTTTCAGCAATATTTTTCAGTTTGAATGTATTTTATACTTTTTACTAACAAATACCCCTTTTTATATAAAAATGTTAGGATTATCAAAGAATCATTATATATGTGTGATAAAAATGCTTTTCTGTTAGTTATGATGTTCACATCAAGTTTTCGTGTTTTTCGATTTTAACCTCAAATTTAGCGATATTACGATGTTTTTCAGCAATATTTTTCAGAATAAGTGTATTTTTTTTTACTAAAAAATCGGCCTTTCTCTTTAAGAAATGCAAAGATTATCAAAGAGTCATGATATATGTATGATAGAAATGCATTTCTGTTAATTATGTGATAAAAACATTAAAATCTGCGAACATATACGAGAATTAGTGAGTAAAAGACGGAAACTTTATACTTTTCACCCAAAAAACTGCCATTGACGGCCAAAGTTATGGAATATATGTACAAAACCACGACAGAATTATTGTTTGTTCAACAAGTTTTCGTGTTTTTCGATTTAAACCTCAAATTTAGCGATATTACGATGTTTTTCAGCAATATTTTTCAGTTTGAATGTATTTTACACTTTTTACTAACAAATACCCCTTTTTATATAAAAATGTTAGGATTATCAAAGAATCATTATATATGTGTGATAAAAATGCTTTTCTGTTAGTTATGATGTGAAACATTAAAATTTGCGAAAATATATTTGTGAGTAAATGACGGACACTTCATACTTTTTACCCAAAAAACTGCCATTGACGGCCAAAGTTATGGAATATATGTACAAAACCACGACAGAATTATTATTTCTTCAACAAGTTTTCGTGTTTTTCGATTTTAACCTCAAATTTAGCGATATAACGATGTTTTTCAGCAATATTTTTCAGAATAAATGTATTTTTTTTACTAAAAAATCGGCCTTTCTCTTTAAGAAATGCAAAGATTATCAAAGAGTCATGATATATGTATGATAGAAATGCATTTCCGTTAATTATGTGATAAAAACATTAAAATCTGCGAACATTACGAGTATTAGTGAGTAAAAGACGGAAACTTTATACTTTTCACCCGAAAAACTGCCATTGGTGGCCAAAGTTATGAAGTATATGTAAAAAACCACGACAAAATTATAATTTGTTCAACTAGTTTTCGTGTTTTTCGATCTTAACCTTGAGTTTAGTAGTATTAAGATCTTTTTCAGCAACATTTTTCAGTTAAATGTATTTTTATACTTTTTACTAACGAATCGGCTTTTTTCTATAAAAATGTAAGGATTTTCAAAGAATCATGATATATGTGTGATAAAAATGCTTTTCTGTTAGTTATGATGTTCACATCAAGTTTTCGTGTTTTTCGATTTTAACCTCAAATTTAGCGATATTACGATGTTTTTCAGCAATATTTTTCAGAATAAGTGTATTTTTTTTTAACTAACAAATCGGCCTTTCTCTTTAAGAAATGCAAAGATTATCATAGAGTCATGATATATGTATGATAGAAATGCATTTCTGTTAATTATGTGATAAAAACATTAAAATCTGCGAACATATACGAGAATTAGTGAGTAAAAGACGGAAACTTTATACTTTTCACCCAAAAAACTGCCATTGACGGCCAAAGTTATGGAATATATGTACAAAACCACGACAGAATTATTGTTTGTTCAACAAGTTTTCGTGTTTTTCGATTTAAACCTTAAATTTAGCGATATAACGATGTTTTTCAGCAATATTTTTCAGTTTGAATGTATTTTATACTTTTTTCTAACAAATACCCCTTTTTATATAAAAATGTTAGGATTATCAAAGAATCATTATATATGTGTGATAAAAATGCTTTTCTGTTAGTTATGATGTTCACATCAAGTTTTCGTGTTTTTCGATTTTAACCTCAAATTTAGCGATATTACGATGTTTTTCAGCAATATTTTTCAGAATAAGTGTATTTTTTTTTTACTAAAAAATCGGCCTTTCTCTTTAAGAAATGCAAAGATTATCAAAGAGTCATGATATATGTATGATAGAAATGCATTTCTGTTAATTATGTGATAAAAACATTAAAATCTGCGAACATATACGAGAATTAGTGAGTAAAAGACGGAAACTTTATACTTTTCACCCAAAAAACTGCCATTGACGGCCAAAGTTATGGAATATATGTACAAAACCACGACAGAATTATTGTTTGTTCAACAAGTTTTTGTATTTTTCGATTTAAACCTTAAATTTAGCGATATAACGATGTTTTTCAGCAATATTTTTCAGTTTGAATGTATTTTATACTTTTTACTAACAAATACCCCTTTTTATATAAAAATGTTAGGATTATCAAAGAATCATTATATATGTGTGATAAAAATGCTTTTCTGTTAGTTATGATGTTCACATCAAGTTTTCGTGTTTTTCGATTTTGACCTCAAATTTAGCGATATTACGATGTTTTTCAGCAATATTTTTCAGAATAAGTGTATTTTTTTTTACTAAAAAATCGGCCTTTCTCTTTAAGAAATGCAAAGATTATCAAAGAGTCATGATATATGTATGATAGAAATGCATTTCTGTTAATTATGTGATAAAAACATTAAAATCTGCGAACATATACGAGAATTCGTGAGTAAAAGACGGAAACTTTATACTTTTCACCCAAAAAACTGCCATTGACGGCCAAAGTTATGGAATATATGTACAAAACCACGACAGAATTATTG
Source organism: Odontocerum albicorne (assembly GCA_949825065.1). Classification (NCBI taxonomy): domain Eukaryota; kingdom Metazoa; phylum Arthropoda; class Insecta; order Trichoptera; family Odontoceridae; genus Odontocerum; species Odontocerum albicorne. Next base: position 24,959,451 of record OX463858.1, read on the forward strand.
TTTGTTGAACAAGTTTTCGTGTTTTTCGATTTAAACCTCAAATTTAGCGATATTACGATGTTTTTCAGCAATATTTTTCAGTTTGAATGTATTTTACACTTTTTACTAACAAATACCCCTTTTTATATAAAAATGTTAGGATTATCAAAGAATCATTATATATGTGTGATTAAAATGCTTTTCTGTTAGTTATGATGTGAAACATTAAAATTTGCGAAAATATATTTGTGAGTAAAAGACGGACACTTCATACTTTTTACCCAAAAAACTGCCATTGACGGCCAAAGTTATGGAATATATGTACAAAACCACGACAGAATTATTATTTCTTCAACAAGTTTTCGTGTTTTTCGATTTTAACCTCAAATTTAGCGATATAACGATGTTTTTCAGCAATATTTTTCAGAATAAATGTATTTTTTTTACTAAAAAATCGGCCTTTCTCTTTAAGAAATGCAAAGATTATCAAAGAGTCATGATATATGTATGATAGAAATGCATTTCCGTTAATTATGTGATAAAAACATTAAAATCTGCGAACATTACGAGTATTAGTGAGTAAAAGACGGAAACTTTATACTTTTCACCCGAAAAACTGCCATTGATGGCCAAAGTTATGAAGTATATATAAAAAACCACGACAAAATTATAATTTGTTCAACTAGTTTTCGTGTTTTTCGATCTTAACCTTGAGTTTAGTAGTATTAAGATCTTTTTCAGCAACATTTTTCAGTTAAATGTATTTTTATACTTTTTACTAACGAATCTGCTTTTTTCTATAAAAATGTAAGGATTTTCAAAGAATCATGATATATGTGTGATAAAAATGCATTTCCGTTAATTATGATATAAAACATCAAAATATGCGAAAATATATTTGAGAGTACAAGACGGGAACTTCATATTTTTCAACCAAAAAACTGCCATTGACGGCCAAAGTTATGGAATATATGTACAAAACCACGACAGAATTATTATTTGTTCAACAAATTTTCGTGTTTTTCGATTTTAACCTCAAATTTAGCGATATTACGATCTTTTTCAGCAACATTTTTCAGTTAAATGTATTTTTATACTTTTTACTCACAAATCGGCTTTTTTTCTATAAAAATGTAAAGATTATTAAAGAATCATCATATATGTGTGATAAAAATGCATTTCCATTAATTATGATATGAAACATCAAAATATAGAAAATATATTTGTGAGTAAATGACGGAAACTGATATTTGTTTGATAAAAATGCATTTCCGTTAATTATGATATAAAACATCAAAATCTGCGGAAATATATATTAGTGAGTAAAAGACGGAAACTTCATACTTTTCACCCGAAAAACTGCCATTGACGGCCAAAGTTAGGAATATACTTGTATTTACAACACCACGACATAATTATTATTTGTTCAACAAGTTTTTGTGGTTTTCGTTCCAAACCTCGATTTTTTTCGATATTTACAATCTTTTTCAATAGTTTTCAGTTTACATGAATTTTACCCTAAATCGGCCACTTTCTTTCGAAAATGTTAGAATTCATGGCATACGTGTGATAGAAACACGTTTGCGTTAATTATTATATGAAACGTCAAAACCTTCTAAATATGTACGAACATTTGTTAAAAATAAACGAAAACTTCATACTTTTCACCCGAAAAATTGCCATTGACGGCCAAAGTTATGAATATATGTACAAAACGACGACAGAATTATTATTTGTTGAACAAGTTTTCGTTCCGAACCTCGAATTTTGCGATATTACCATGTTTTTCATCTTTTTTTTTCAGTTTGAATGAATTGGTTGGTTGGTTATTTATATTTTCAAAACGGGCCTTGCCCAATTACTTTGAAATATACAAGACATATTAAAGCAACAATAAGAAGGAAAAATTACATAGATTTTATAAATGTAGATAAAATTATTTGTAAATTAATGTATGAATGTTTTATCACACTTTTTTTTAATTAAATAAATGCAGATTGACAACCAGAATTAATATGACATTTTGGAAGATGATGGTTATCTATGGAGCTCATTTATAGTGAAGTGGTTCTTGTCATATTCATTAAATTAATTGTGCTTCGTTAATGACAATGACAAAACAGCATATTGTCATAACCAATAAAATATTCTTTCTTGCTTTACCACATTCCTGTTTGTCATTTCCTGTGTATTCATATAGAAATTATTTTTGATTCTGTTTCTGCAAATAATAAATATTTAAATAATAGTTATAAATTAAAACTTATCTTAATCTAAGTAACCGCCATTATTGAACTATATACTTATATACTGTTTTTACATACTTTATTACATGTTCAAATCACTTTAAAAAATACGAGTTTTTATATTACGTAAAGGGCCATTTTTTTCTTACTTCGACGCTTATGCGCTAGGGCTAAAATACTATTAACAGTCACTCAATATATGTGTATCATATGTTTGTAAGTACGTTGATGAGTGCTTTCTAACGCGCTCAATCTTAGAAGAAAATTTGCTTTTGCTTTTGGTAATGTGATATGAAATATGTCAATATCCGAAGCAGTCCCGTTCAAAAGAGTTAAGTCCCTTCCAACAGGCATGGCGGCTGGAGGACCAGTTCTTGCGTATGTTATTGAGAACAGTTTTTGCTAGTGTACTCGTAATTGTTAGGAACATTTAACGCTAATTTTTGTAGTAATGCTGGACAGCTCACAACTCCTCGATCGATTTTGGCAACGTATACCAGGGGACGCAGTTCAAATATGTACAAAATGACCAATATATGTACAAAATCATGACAGAATTATTAATTGTTTAACGTGTTTTCGTATTTTTGGCCCAAACCCTGAGATTTTGCGATCTTTCAATCATTTGCGTCAATATTTTGCAGTTTGAATGAATTTGACTACTTTTTGCCAACAAAGCTGCCACTTTCGTACAAAAATGTGGGGATTACCAGTGAATCATGACAAATGTGTTATAGAAACTCATTTGCGTTAATTATGATTAGAGATGTCAAAATCTTCAAAATATTTTTAAACTTTTGTTAATAATAGATGGAATAGTCATACTTTTCACTCGAAAAACTGCTACGGACGACCAAGTTTACGAATGTATATTCAAAATCACGACAGAATTATTATTTGTTTAATGTGTTTTCGTGATTTTGGTCCCAAGCCTGTAATTTTGCTATATTAACATATAATTTTTTGCATCAACATTTTTCCGGACGAATTAATTTTATTGCTTTTTAACGACAAATCTGCCACTTTCGTACCAATTGTGAGGATTATCAATGAATCATGACAAGTCTGTGTTATAAACGCATTTGTGTTAATTATGATATTGAACGTTAAAACCTTCTCAATATGTATGAACGTTAATAATAATACACGGAAATTTCATTCTTTTTACTCGAAATACTGCCATACACGACCATGTTTACGAATATATCATATGTTCAAAATCACTACAGAATTATTATTTTTTCAACATGTTTTCATGTTTTTTGTCCCATCCCTGAGATTTTGCGATCTTTCAATCAATTGCCTCAATATTTTGCAGTTTGAATGAATGTTACTACTTTTTCAAAACAAATCTGCCACTTTCGAACAAAAAATGTGAAGATTATCAATGAATCATGACAAATGTGTGATAGAAATGCATTTGCGTTAATTATGATATAAAACGTCCAAATCTTCTATAAATATGTATGAACATTTGTTTATATGTTAATAGACGGAAATGTCAACTTTGCACTCGAAAAACTATCATTGACGGCCAAGTTTACGAATATTTGTACAAATCACGACAGAATTATTATTTATTCAACCCTTTTTCGTGTTTTTGTTGCAAATCTCAAATTTAGCGATATTACAAACTTTTGCATCAATAATTTTCAGTTTACTTGATTTCTTCGCCTGATCATTCCATCTTGCTAGCGTCCAGCCTCTGCCTCATCGTTCTGGTACACTTCCTATAACCATCTATTTCCCTAAGTTATCCGTTGAAAATTTGCACTTAAAATCGCACAGTACGCTGGAAGTCAGAGGTGAAACAATGCGTGTGCGAGAGAGTCAGCACTTCCAGGCGCATCCCGAATTGGGGCGCAGAAGTTGATCTTCGTTGTAATTGAGTTTCAAATTCTAATAATTAGTTTGAGACTCTGGATCAAAAGTTATTTCTATGGTACTTCTCAACTTAATTCATCATTGAAACCTTACAAGTTCATATCTAAATATCGTAATTATGTAGCGAATATTTTCAACTTGGCCTGTTTTAGTGGCTTCTGCTGAAAGTCACTGTAGCATACTGAAATTTACAACTACCTTCGATCAACAATATAAGAATAGGTTTAGGGTATGATGACATTATCAATAAAATACCCAATCACCGAAACTATGGAAACATTTGTAAATTTTAATGCTGACAACGTGAATTTATGAAATAAGTGTTTGTAGTTCTTAGGCATTTGATATGTAGCATTACTATAAATGTACAGTACCGCTCAATCCTCGGGGATTCAGGTTTGTTTCTTGCGTTTTTGGTAAAGATATTTATCTTTGGCAGACAGACGTTTGTCGGAATAAAAACACACTATACGTTTCAGTATACGACAATATATTTTTTTCGTTTTTCATTCTTTATGTTCAGCCTATCGCTTATCATAAGCTTCTTGATTCGACTTTGTATGCCGTCACGGCTTGCAAGCGCCACGCATACCACGCGCTTACTGCACGTAGGGGGTATCTGATCATTTATAGTGATTATTTGCGAAGACCGCGCATAAGGAACATGTCATAACAATATGTACAGTTATATATAATAGTTAAACACGGATGATACATTACAATACAACAATAAAACATTTACAAACAATTTTATAAAATAAATTTCCTATTTTCTGTGACAAATACGCCCGGTACAATAATACGAGTATATATGTACATGTCATCATCATCATCATCAGCCTGTACCCATCCACTGCAGGATGTAGGCCTCTCCAAGTTGTCTCCACAAAATCCTGTCCTTTGCACATTGCTGCCACATGCTTACGTATTTCCCTGCATGCTTACGTATTTCGTCCACCCAGCGCGCCTTAGGTCTTCTTACAGGCGTTTTTATACCTATTGGGTACCACTGGATTACTTCATACGTCCAACGATGGTCTGTTGCTCGGGCGATATGTCCAGCCCACTTCCACTTGAGTCTTTTTGCAACCTCTATAACACTTCAACCTTTGTTTGGTAACATATGTACATGTAGATAAAATTATTTGTAAATTAATGTATGAAAGTTTTATTACGGTTTTTTATTTATTTAATGAAATGCAGATTGACAACCAGAATTAATGACATTTTGGAAGATGATGGATATCTATGGAGCTAAATTATAGGGAAGTTGTTCTTGTCATATTCATATTGATTGTGCTTCGTTAATGACAATGACAAAACAGCATATTGTCATAACCAATAAAATATTCTTTGTTGCTCTACCACATTCCTGTTTGTCATTTCCTGTGTATTCATATAGAAATTATTTTTTATATTGTTTCTGCAAATAATAAATATTTATGTAATAATAATAAATTAAAACTTATCTAAATCTAAGTAACCGCCATTATTGAACTTTATACTTATATACTGTCTTTACATACTTTACTACATGTTTTAATCACTTTAAAAAATACGAGTTTTTATGTTACGTAAAGGGCCATTTTTTTCTTACTTCGACGCTTAGGCGCTAGGGCTAAAATACCTATCTATGCCCCTGCTGGGAGGATCGTCACACTAAATACATTTATACTGTCACTAACTCATAATTGAGGAGGCTCAACCGTCATATTTAACTCCAGGAGTAAATTGATTCATTTAGTATTTTACAATATGTTGAACCACATTTTAAAATTTATAACAAAATGGGTGTTACAAAGTTTGATGAGGGATGGTCGTTCAATATTTTCAATACATCAGGATAATCGGCTCCTGTTAAATATTAGTATATTTATGTTTCAGTTAGTTTAAATCCACATATTGTAAAATATTTTGCTATATATGCTTAGTAAGCAAAGTATTTCGTATAGTTTGACAACGCTTTTGCAAAGTGAAATAGATTTGTCAATTTAATTAATGTTTCTTTGCGTATATTTTTTTTATTTATTTAAATGTTAAATGGTTATATTCATAAATCCTCGAGTATCTGTACGTTTATTCTTCTGGCGGTCTACGAGATTCTCAGAATCCGAGGCCAACACCATTTCTTAATGAATTTGTAGCACGCTCTCGGAATTTTATCGTCAATATTTTTGAAAAAAAAATGTACTTATTTAGATTGTTAGTGTTTGAAAGATTTTAATATGTTATCTTTTATTTTACAATCATTACTGTGATTCACAAAGCACACTTAACACATTGTTTGCGGGAAACGATAAAACTCGTTCTATCCCGTTTTATAGTAGAGAGCGGGAGACGAGTTTACTCGTTTTGGTTTGCCAAGCGGTGGTATGCGGGAAACTTGTAAACACGGTCGCCAAATGGGGTGGGAACTGCGCGTTATCTATTGTAAGGGGTACCTAACGCATCTACCTGTTGATACAATGAGGTTGGGTGATAACAACACAAAAGGCAAAATAAAAATAAAAGCGGTTATGTTTACAAAAAAATATGTTTCAATGATAACAAATCGGGATCTTGTTTTAGCATTGTTGATCGTTTCTCTAGTGACTCCAGTGTACTGCTTTCGTTCGGAAGTCTTAGTATCGTGTTTCTGAGTTCATTCTGCTTTTACGAAGTATTTTATTTTGTTTTGAATTATCGAATTTTCGTAGAAAATACCTAACTATCGTGGTGTATTTGTTCAAAAACTTTTTTTACTTCGCCACTTTTTACTGCCACTGTTTTTTTTTGTGATAAACTATTTTTGAAAGTTAATTTTATTGTCCCTGAACATGAATCAGGATGCAAACGAGAGTGATGATGAATTGTTTGCTGACAATTTATCTAATTATTCCTGCCAAAGCGACATAGAAGATTTTTCCGATTCCGAGGGTGACGATGATAGTGAAGAAGATATTATTCCTCTGCCATCAACTTTTTCCCGAAGACGAATTTATAAGATTCTTATAAGATCTATTGAAAATTTCGTAATTATATTGTAATTTTATGTGAATAAAATAATTTTGATGGTGAAAGAGTATTTTTTTCTATGTTTACCTAGAATGTAGTAATTTTGTGTGAGTAAAAAATAGGGCAACCCATATTTTGCATAATAAAGATATAGATAGTTCTATTCTTAGTAAGATACAAAAAGTTTTTCGAAAAAATAATAATTAGTTTGAGAGATATGGTTTTTTACGAAAGTCTAATTTTGGCGCAAAAAAGTCTAAAAGTACCCGCATTGCGTCATCACTTGTCGCGAAAAGTACCCGATTACAATGTGTTAATTATCGTTGATTTCATTAAGAAAGAACCAAATACCGAATAAAAAAGCATTGAAATTAGGTGAGAAAGTACTTTTTTTTCTCCGTCGGTTATCGAATCAGACAGTAGGAAAGTTAAAAGTGTTTCACAATCCATATCATATACAATTTTCCTTCCCCTAAAAATGACAAATGAAAATATTCGAGAGTATTAGTGAAAAGGGAGAGCTTTTCTATAAAAGGGAGAGCTTTTCTATAAAAGAATTTTCCTCATTCTTCCAGCAAACATTGCTTCACTCCGATAAAGGAGTGTCAAACAGTCCATTAGAAAGAATGGAATTGGTAATAAATATCGCAGTATCTTCCATTACTCCCATTCTTTCCTCTCACATCTTTTCTATTTCTTGAAAATGATATTTCTTGTACCGAAAACATTTATCTTTTTTTTTAGAATGACTCATAAAAATATATGTTGTATTCAGCACTCAACATTTTCTTCAGGTGAGATTGTACATTTAATATCCATGGAAATTTTTATAAAAAGACAATTTATACAGCGCTTTTAAGAGAGCAAACTCTTCTCAACAACGCTATAACTTAGGACTCGAACCCACTATTATTGACAGATAGAAAATGCTACAAAATAAATATATATAAGTTGAGTGTAAGGATAGGAAAGTAGTCACTGCGGCCATTTTATAAGATACTTCCCCACGTCTTTCATAAGAAAACCGCGGAAAACTTAGTAACTATCGAGTAGTTCATATCGATGAACTACAGTACCCGGCGGTAAGTAATACACACCGGGCTTAAGAAAGAGACTGTCGGTCATAATCGGCTAACTTCGACTTTGTAGACTCTGTCGCACGATTGACTGACAAATCGCGACGTAACACGTGTATGAATGGCAGAGACGATGCTCCAAAAAGCCGAACATAGCCGATTATTATTTATACTTCTCACTTTATTTTAAAACCTAGTCCTGTTGATTGATCACATTTTTCTCGTCATATCCCTTCCACGTACACTTCGCACATCTGACTTGTAAACTCGCTTAGTCATTCTATCGTTATTCATTCTCTACACATGGCCAAACCATATTAAAGCTCCTTTCTCTTAGTCTTCATTGTTTATATATTGACACTCAATTGTCATTCTTGATACAGGCACCACAACATTAACCCTACTATTATGTTACAAATAATCATAGTGGATAAAATAAAGACATTACAGATAAAATAAATAAAACACCCTTATATATTTTATGTCTACTATGTAAAAATTTGTTTGTTTTATTAAACTGAATGTTAATTATTTTATGAATGGCAGTCTCTTTCTTAAGCCCGATGTGTATTAGTTACCGCCGGGTACTGTACAAAGAAACCTTTGTAGATTTTCTTAAAATTGATAATAAGACATTCGGCTTAAGTTGTAATTTAGTAAAAAAATATTTGGTCATCCGGAAAGTACGAGTATTTCGTATTTCATGTGAAAATTTTCACCAAATGCCCATGGATTATGGTTTTAAATATTTTCAGGATCACATCGATTTCTAGTGCCATAGAATGCTAGTTATTCTCTATATAGCCATGATTTAGTCATCATCAGAGATAATCTGCCTTTTAGAGCGGAAACCTTCTCCGAGTGTCGTATCACCATAACGGACTTTTTAAAATCACATTTGACACAAAATAATTGCTTACTGCTTCGTCCGTCACTGTACACTGTACATTCCTTTTTATATTTATGTTGCTTTTTTTTTATGGTAGTGAAAAAATATCAAGCACCAAAAAAAAAACACCTATTTGAAACCATCTTCACAAAAAACACTCAAATAATCGTGTAAACTTAAACACGCATAAAAATAAAGAATAACAGAAATTGCTATCAATTTTTAATAAAATAAAGTCAAACCTTATTTTGTATTCACCACTGTTTTATTTGAGTTCACTTTCGATTTAAAAAAAACTTTCGTTTTTCTCGTCGGGGAAGATGAACTAAATTATATTTTATACATATTTTCTCGTCAGGGAAGATGAACTAAATTATATTTTATACATATTTTCTCGTCAGGGAAGATGAACTAAATTATATTTTATACATATTTTCTCGTCAGGGAAGATGAACTAAATTATATTTTATACATATTTTCTCGTCAGGGAAGATGAACTAAATTATATTTTATACATATTTTCTCGTCAGGGAAGATGAACTAAATTATATTTTATACATATTTTCTCCAATTGTAACAGGTACAGGAGAGGGGGAAAGTATTAGTGGCTAATTAGGGGATGGGAGTAGGTAAGCAACAAAATGAATGCTTTTGAACGGGAAACATATTTAGCAGAGGACTATTATTAAATTTAACTTTATTGTTTATTATGTTGAGATTTAATTTAACGCTTTTTTTAATCATAAAAATTTCTAGAATTTTTAAAAACGAAATTTGCTGTCTATTTATTTTTATTTAACACTTTTGTTGCAAATACACTCTGGCAAGCTTATTGCCAGGTGGCAATCCCTTCCAACCAACGAGGCAAAAGTAAATGAAGCAAGTTACGTGATCGCATAAATCATTCACATGACTATCCATCCCCATGAAATCCATAAACACGTACGTGAGCACATGCCCACGAACCCAACAAAGACGGACAATCACCCGAAAATTCTTTTTCATATAAAGTGAGATATCCTCAATCAAAAGGAAAGCAAGGGATGGTGCAGAGGAAAGGAAAAGGAAAATCAGGAATGAAACACGTTATTTTATTGGCAATAAAGCATGCCAAAGACGGAACGAGTCTTATATTGGTTTGTAACTGATTCCAGAGTCTCACTGCATGGACAGTAAAGGACGATGTAAAGAAAGAGGAGCGGTGAACTGGAAAGGCCAATAGACAATCTCTGTTTGAGCGTAGCGCTAATCCATGATTGGAAAGACGCTGAAAATTCTTGGCGATATAAGAGGGTGTGGCGGGACAGTTAAGGATATTATACAATAGAGACAGTATGTGAATTTGGCGTCTATTTCTAACATTCAACCAGTTCAATGCCTTCTGGTATGAAGTTATATAATCGTACTTTCGTAGGTTGAAAATGAATCTTAGACACACATTTTAAAGACGCTGTAATTTGTCCAGTAATGTCAATATAAAAAAATTTTGTAACGAAGCTTTGTATCTTTATTCAAATTACTTAATTAATTAAGTTTCGTATGGTAAATCTGCTAACATTCTCATGTGAGGAGAGCATATACTTTGCACATACTTTACAAGTCATCCAGGTTTTTTTTGTCAGTTGATAGAAGGCATAAAAACGTATATTTAAAGATGTCATTTGATAACCTTAATCTATTTCGTTCCGGAGATTTTATTTGCTTTTTAGATTCAAATGTCATTCACTGTTGACGCGACATCAGAACCTGAATCAGAAATGAATTCACGCATATTTTCATTATCTGGGATATAAATGTTATAAATCAGTAGACTATCTCTCAAAGGTTGATTTGTTTAGGAAAACATTTGCTAGATGCCAGTTAACATACGAGTATATGCCCTTTTTTGAAAGAGGTTTCGACCAGGACTCAAATCTGACTTATCATGTTTAACCCTCCGTCCGGCGCAATACAAATCTTAACACGTTTGGGCGCAACTCATCTGTGAGATTAAAAATTAAATTTCTGCTTACACTTAAGGGAAAGCTTATTCCTGATCAGGCTCACGCTGAACATTTTCGAAAACATTCTTATAACAATTTTCACACACCATGCGTGCATGTTTGTATTCATATAGTAAATAACGATCAATATCATTGATTTAGGGGCTACAACATAGATATACGCAGAACTATTGCAGGTATATAAAAAGAAATGTTGAGAAAAAAATTGAAATTTCGGAAATTAAAAACACTAACGTAATTGGGCGCCACTCATCCAACAGATTTAAATGACCGTCACGGAGACCAACGGTGCACCGGAGAAATAACAAAGATACCCTTGTGTTAGGGGTAGGGAGTCAAGAAGCTACTATAAGCCTCACCTCTTTGTCGGTAAACCTCGCCCATTGGCACATAAAAAAACTAGGCACCTCATCTCACAGATTAGATGCGCCCGCCCAAGGAATCGGGATCAATGTGTTGATTTAAATAAATGTATGGTTTTAATTGGTAACTTGGTTTAATTAAAATTATCGGTATGTCCCCATCCAGAAGGCTGTGATTAACATTATTGTGGGAATAATTCGTCAAATATTAAGGACTCGGAATACTAAAGGGAGTAATTACCATTATAACGATCTCCGTGACAGTATGGGTGAGATACTGGTGTTACAGCCGGAGGATCCAGGTTCGATTCCTGATAGTTAAAAAAAAAAAAGAAAAAAAATGATACGATTTTGGTTCAAGTACCAATTCATGCAGACGGTGGAGGTAGGTGAGTGTTGTTATTTGTCGAGTGTGAGGTAATATTTCTAGCATGTGAGATGTCGAACTGCGAGTTACATGTTGACTCAAGGGATTTTAACTTAAATACTTGATTATTGGGGCCAAAGAAAACATTATCTTTTGGTCTCGATCTCCACTTGTTTGCATTATCAATTCGAAAATGTTGGGGGGTACAATATGAATGAAAACTATTCATCACCATCACGCTCTACGCCTATTGGGGGTAGGCTGAAAAACTGACACCCACTTAACTCTGTTCTACGCTTCTGCCACGTCTTCAAGTCTGAATATTGAAGTATATGTTTTTAGGCTTTTCTGGCTCTTCGAAGTTGTATATGGTATTTTTATGAGTATTGTACCGCGTGGTTCAACTAATGGTGCATACGTTTCGAAAACGTAAATTTTAATCTTCAGGGCGCTTTTCATTTGTGGCAAGGTTGATTACAAATTTGCCCTGAATATGAAAATTGCTACGCCTTAGAAACGTCGGCATGGAGAAGGCAGAGTGGATATAGCGCCAGACTTTCCTATAACGATACACATTCTTCGCTTCTCGAAATTTATACTACACAAAATATCGCAATGACTTGAGGTTTCCCAAAACGTAAATTAAGCCTTGTACATAGAAGATACGCTGTATATCGTAGATAAAACCTTGTATATAATTTATTATGATGTCGTAGTTTGCCTTTTATGTTGTCGATTAAGCCATGTATATCGTAAATTAAACCTTGTTTATCAATTTAGCTTTATATATATATATATATATATATATATATATATATATATATATATATATATATATATATATATATATATATATATATATATATATATATATATATATATATATATATATATATATATATATATATATATATATATATATATATATATATATACATATATATATATCCAAAATTAAATCTTGCATATCATAGATCAAGCCTTGTACTTTGTAAATAAAGGTTTGTATATATCGTAGATTAAACCCTATATATCGTAAATGAAGCCGTAAATATATGAAATATTAAGCCTTGTATATCGTAAATTAAGCCTTGTATATCGTAGATCAAACCTTCTATGTCGTAGCTTGAACCTTATATACCGTAGAGTAAGCATTGCATATATTAAAACCCTTTATTTGGCAACGTATCTCTAGAGGTACACACACTTAAGAGGAGGAATATTTTATTATAAATATTTATGTTACTCGTATAACTTTTTTTATCTATAATTGTCTATGGTCATCGAATATTAATCCATACCAGATAAATACATATATACGAGTACATATACGAGGTTCAAAAAATTATCATTAGTTAGAAAATAAAGTTAAATTTATTTAGATTTTTTTTAACGAAAAAGTTGTTTTATTTCCGGAAACCGGTACTCCAAACCCTACATTAAACAATGCCCGACAAAACATAGTATTTATTATCTATGGTAAGTGTTTATCCTCAGAGCCATGGAGTTGGCGCCATATTTAATGAAGATTTTAATTATTTAATTAAAAGATGCCAGTCTCCTGCAGCCAGGGTAAGACCAACCTTTTCAGTCGCAGGCTGTACACGAAACGAAAACATTTTGTTTTACACAATTAATCTCGAGAATTTTTTTTTGCATTTTTTAAAATGGTCAATGGATATTATTTTCTTTAACGTTCTTTATTATATCACTGTTTTAAAATACTTTTAAGGGTTGTTGACGTTTTGAGTTAGCTTCAATGATGACCGAAGTCTGACCCATCAAGACCCCTTACCAAATATTTTTAGATCAGCCTGATTGTAATAGATAAGCCAGTGGTTGGTTTAGTGGTTTCTAGGACGATTTAGTTGGTAAGAAATTGGACCACCCAATGTTTTGCAACCGATTTCTGATGGTATCCAAAAAAAATCAGCCTGTTTGAAAATTCTGGCAATTTTTTTGCGAAATAAATCCATCCTCGGAAGTTACATATTCAAAGTAGTATATCTTGATGACCTCCGTGGTTTAGTTGATAAGACGCCTATCTTCCAGTCCGATGGTTCTGGGTTTGATTTTCGTAGGTACTCGATTTACAAAAAAGTTTTACTCCGGTTTAACTTAAGCCTTTTTAATAAATATATATATACAATATATATTTTTTTAACTTGGTGTGTTTTTATTGCCATGTGGCAATCTCTTCCAACCAACCAGAAATATGTTTTTAATAGGCCCTAAGGAAAAATCAGACTGGAATCCTATTTAAAAAAATCTGGGTACCAGCGGGGTTCGAACCCGCAACCTCCGGATTGGCAGACAAGTGTCTTACCACCAGGCCAAGGAGGTCGTCAATTTGATTTTGGTCGTCAATATTTGTGATTGGCTGGTAGTTATTGTCATGTTGCAATAAACCTGCCTGGATGTATTATGTACACAGAAATAGTAAAACAAAGGTGACTGCTGAAAAAGGTCGTCGGTTTCGTCCTCCTTTTGGTGGGGGCTTATTTCGAATGCAAGTATTTTACAAAAATGGATCCCAGGCTTTTTGATAGTGTTTATCTTCCTGAAATGTGTTTTTTTATTACCTTAACATATACTCGTATGTGTATATGATATTACAGGATTTATTTATTTTAATTAAACTCGTAGGCAGGTAGTACGAGTATATAGTATCTATGCTATAAATATATTTATTTTCTAATGAGCATTTTTGGGTATTACTCCTTACGCGTTAGAAGAGATTAACGTACCTATTTTATATACGAATATAATACTCATACATACAAATTGCTAACAGAGAAAACAGCTTAATCTATGTTGGTATTTATGAACTGAGATGTAGAACCATCACAAATCGCACACGGAATGATCTAGTTGAATGACTTTTCCGATATCGATATCTTGCATATCTCGATGAATTGAGAGTTCAACTCCTTAATAAATTTTGTAAATACGATACGATACGATATACGAGTTCTAAGGCTTATATAAAATTTTTGAAACGTGCGTATTTTACTGCACCGTAGATCTTTTGTCAGTGATTTGAGGGAGCACCTTTTCCACTGTTGTGTCATATGTGTGTGCAGTGTTATTTATATGTGTATACTTATATTAAGTATTTGTGTGTTCATTTATGGGCAATTCTTAGGCTCGATGAGCCTTTGTTGGACATTTGAATCGACCATAGTTGGGCATGGTGACTATCTTCAAAGACGTTCGAACGCTCATGTCAGCGGCCCTCGTGGCGCAGTTCAGGTTAGGCGTTCTCCCGCTCATCCCGGGTGCCTCAGTGTAGCGACGATGGTGAAGACGGTAAAGATGGGGTGACGATGCTGTAGAAGACGGTGAAGAAGGCGCAAGGACGTAGCGTGCGGCGAGGCTTCGTGAGTTTTCTTTGCTCTTTATCTCGTACTTCACTACCGTCTGAGGGACTGTAGGCTGATGACCGAAGAGCGTAGACAGCAGCGACGACAACAACAATAGGCCTTTAACAGGGAAATATATACATAAATTTATAAGATCAAGTGTAGGTGTTGAGTGTAGGGATGAGAAAGTATCGGCTGCGGCCTGTGTAATTGGAGCTTCCCCGCATTTGCATATGTATTGAAGACATATTCGGTGAGAAAACCGCAGAAAACTCACCGAGAGAATTTTGTAAATACAGGGTGGCCCATGAAAGACTAAAGGATGTACATCGCTGTACTGCGCACACTGACATCGTCGCCTTGGCAGTGTGCGCAGTAGCTTCTTCCTTTTGGAATTATACCTCCTGATTATCTTCGACCGCTGGGCGTTAACAAATTTCAAGCATTGCCCTATACAGGGCCCCATTGATTATTTATGGTTAACCTTCCTCATTTTCAAAGAAATAATGGCCGATAACTCTTTCAGCCATAACACCGCACCAAACAATGTATTATTGGGGATGCAATTGATGCTGATGTAATTCCCTAGGATTCTCAGTACCCCAAAATTTGCAGTTTTGTTTGTTGATGTACCCGTTTATCTGAAAATTGGCCTCAACACTCGTTATCAAGTTGTTCAAAAAGTTGTTGTTATCTCTGGCTAGATGTTGAAATAGAATGGCGTACTGCAATCGCTGCGGAATATCTTGTAGTAGTAAAGCTCTGTAAGTTGTAAAAAAAATATTAAATATGAACACGTTATTACTTTTTTAAATCTTACTGTTTTTCAGTGGCCACCCTATATAACTGAGTCACTTCATAAGAAAATATAAGTTTTATTTGTTACGCAATATTAAGACTTCATCATTATTTTTTTCTTGTTCTTTGAAGTAATTGGGTTAAAATTGTATCAAATATTAAATAAATAAATATTAAGTTTAATTCTATGGCGTTTTGGTAAAGAGATACAAGTCATCAATTACTTATTTGTCAGTTTGAAGTTTTGCAGCACTTGTATTCCTGAAATACAGACCTCAGGTAAATTTTAAAGGTAAACTTTGAATACATACATTTTTATGTATTCAAAGTTTACCTTTAAAATTTACCTGAGGTCTGTATTTCAGGAATACAGGTGTTGCAAAACTTCAAACTGACAAATAAGTAATTGATGACTTGTACCTCTTTACCAAAACGCCATAGAATTGACACACTACCTTGATCAAAAAGTTTTAGGACCGGCCACCGTGTAGCGCTGTCAGTCACCCGATTGGAATTTTTTTTTTTAGGTTACCACATCTATTATTGACACTTCCCTCTAAATTTCAGCGTCATAGCTTGACATTTGTAAAATTTACGCTGTACTGAATACATCTACCTTTGTGCATGTTTTCGATTTTTTACAAGTTTGAAATTGGCATCAACTGTGCATCAACGAGTTTGCAATAAATTTTGTGTGAAAAACGAATTTAACGGTCCGCAGACCTTGAAAATGTTGGAGAAGTGTTTTTCGGTGGCACGAACGCTTCAGAAGTGGTCGTGAGTCGGTCGAGGATGACGAACGCAGTGGCAGGCCGTCGACGCTGAAAACCGATGAAAACATCGATAAAATCAGAGAAATGTTAACCGAAAACCGCAAATTGACCATCGAGAGCTGGCAGAGGACTTGAACATCGCTTATGGATCCACTCAAGACATTTTGGTTAGTGATTTGAACCTCAGACGTGTCGCTGCAAAACTGGTGCCGAAAGACCTCAATTTCATGCAAAAAAAGGACCGCGTTGAAATCGCGAAAGACATGATTTCCATGAGTTTTTGACCAAAAACAACACGACTACTATCCAGCAGCCTTTGAATTCACCTGATGTGGCTCCCTGCGACTTTTTTCTGTTCAACCGACTTAAAAAACCGCTTCGCGAAACGGCACCCGAAAGGATGTCATGAAAAAATCGAAGATGGCTCTGTTGGATATACCGAAAATTGAGTACCAGCGGTGTTTCGAGGATTGAATCAAGCGCTGGCGTAAGTGCGTTGCAGTCGATGGGGAGTACTTTGAAGGGCACCATATCGATTTTGATGAATAAACTTGTATTTTCGATTTTATGAATAAAGTCCTAAAACTTTTTGATCAAGGTAGTATGTTCATTGAGAAGTAAAGAAAAGTAAAAAAAAAAACAATTTAAACAACAAGCGAAGAAAATACAACACCACTAAAACAGCGCTTCTGTGTTTCTTGTCCAGAGGGTTTTCAAATTGGTTCAATGTTACAGTACCTAATACACAACTGTATAGAATGTTCCAAGATTCCACAACTCGGTTAGCAAAACAATGTTCCATTGGATTATTGTGGAGTTTAGTTTTGGAAAGTTTTAACTGTTATCCTCCTTAATGTGTGTTTTGGTTAAAATAAAAAATATTGGTCAAGTTCTAAGCAATCATGATGAGTGACTCAAGATCTTCTTACATTCAATTGAGTCTTCACGATTTCGTCCTTTTTACAAAGTATGCTACTTCAATAAATTGAATTTATCTTTGTAAATCAAATTAGCCATACGGTTTGGAGTTTTTTATGTTTCTTTTTCGAACCCATTTGAGAAGTTGTGTTACACTTTCGTTGTATACAATAGAACCTGGCGGGCTTATTGCCATGTGTCAATAAGCCCGCCAGGCTGCTTTCAAACAACCAGAAAGATGTTAAAGTGACCTTTGGTGAAAACTAGATTGGTATATTTTTAAAAAATCTAGGTTCCAGCGGGATTTGAATCCGCAACCTCCGGGTTGCAGATTCAAATAGAGACAAGCGCGTAACCAACGAGGTCGTCCTAGTTGGTAAGACATCTGTCGGAAAATCAATGTTCTTTAAAAAAAAAGGCTCCCATATATGTGTATAGTAACCTAATTTTTGTGAAAGTCTAACATAATTGGTCTTGTAGATATACAAAAATATTTGTGTGGTGTGTCATGCCGAAAGCTTCCTTTTTAATGTAGAGAAGTTTGTTACATTCTTTTTACAATATTAGTAATAAAAATGTACAAACTACATTGTTATTTATAAATTTATTATTTATTTACAATACAATACAATATTGTTATACGGTTGTTTATATTTGACGGTTGTTTATATTATACGGTTGTTTATATTTGACAATAAGACGACATTGTCAAATATAAACAACCGTAGATCTCCTTCTTAAAATTTGAATTTTCACTATGATCGTAGTGCTTAAAATTATGGTTAACGAAATGATCTGGGTTACCATGTTAACTGTAACATATTGAAGGGACACAATTAACGCTTTTGTGAGATATTACGAAATTCAATTGTTAGGGTCATGGAGATATGAGTCGTACAATTATATGGAGATTCTTTCTGTTTGATTCTTTCTGTTTGATTTATATAATTTTTTGCAAAGGTATTTTGTATTTAATATCTGAATTACGTTAATTTATATTGTGTTGTAATAAGTTCAAACATCATTTATGTCCATAAATTCCAAATGATTATGAATTGACCTTAATTTTTTTCGAATAAATTACAAGTATCAAAATAATGTGCAACAGACAAAAACGTGTTTTCACCTTAAATATAATTTACGTTTTGTAAATGCACGACACTATCTCAAAATACCGAGAATTCTATTTGTAATGTTTATAAAATGTACAAAATTATATCAATAACAAATTTTTAAAATAATTTAAAATGCCGGCTTCATAATATAGAACATTCACGATACAATAAAAAATACGTCAAATACATCAAAAAGTAATAAAATGTTTTTAAAATAATTTAAAATACCGGCTTCATAATATAGACATTCACTAAACAATAAAAAATACGTAAAATACAACAAGAAGTTGCAAAAAGGTTTTTAAAATTATTTAAAATGCCGGCTTCATAACATAGAACATTCACGAAACAATAAAAAATATGTCAAATGCATCAAAAAGTGGTAAAATGTTTTTAAAATAATTTAAAATAAAAGGCTTCATAATACAGACATTCACGAAACAATAAAAAATACGTAAGATACATCAAAAAGTGGCAAAAAGGCTTTTCAAATAATTTAAAATTCCGGCTTCATAATATAGAACATTCACGAAACAATAAAAAATATGTCAAAAAGTAGTAAAATGTTTTTAAAATAATAAAAAATGCCAGTTTCATAATATAGAACATTCACGAAACAACAAAAAAATTGTCAAATACATCAAAAAGTGTCTAAAATAACTTAAAATGTCAAAGAATGCTTTACAATAAAGAAATCTCTCGAAATGGTCCAAATTATTTCAAATGCGTCCAAAGATATGCAACAAGCACAAAATGTCAATTTTCGATAATACCTTTCAACATCGAAAATTTTCGTAAAAATGGTACGTCAAATAAAACGTAAAACGTAAAAAAATATGAAATTTGTAAAAATTACTCACATAATTGAAACTCTTGAAAACATATTGTATACGAGTATATAATATACATGTACAACATGTTTTCAAGATGTACAAAGAAATAAAAACATCGGAAATATTCGAAAATAGCTCACAAAATAAAGCATTTTACATAGAATCAAATGATATCAAATAAAACCTAAAAATGAGGTGCATGGCCGTGTGGTAACGCACTGGATTTCCGTGCGGAAGATCGTCGGCACGGCCACTTTTTCTGCCTAGCGTTCGAGGATATAAGGATACCTGTGACTTCGGTCATACCTATTCTTTAAAAAAATCGGAAATTTAAAAAATATATAAAAAAAATTGAATGAATGAAGTAATTTAGTGGTACCCAATAGGCAGAATAAGGCTTGTTAGTAGATCGAAGGTACGCTGAGGGAACGAAATACGTAAGCAAGCAGTGATTACGTGGCAGCAGTGCGCAGAGGACAGAATTTCTTGGAAACACCTTGGAGAGGCCTACAGCATACAGTGGATGAATGTGGGCGGATGATGATGATGCCATCAAAAATAAGCAAATAAATAAAAAAATAAAAAAATGACAAGTGTTTCTAAAATACTCGTAAAATACTTTCCCTTCATACAAAAAAATCCAGAATAACTCGAAAATATGTTACATGCATTAAAAAGTATCGTATAACTCCAAAAATATTACAGAAACATTTTCGAAGGAATTTAAAATATAGGGTGGCGTAAAGAGAACTGTAATTTTTAATTAATGAAAAAAAACTAGTTTTTTTTAAATGTTCATGTTTATTGGTGTCAATATATTATAATTAGTGCACATGAGAGTTATGTACAATATAAAAAGTGACATCTGTCAAATGGCTACCTCGGCTCCTGTTACAGATGACGACGTTGGGTTTAAGGTCATAGATGGTTTTTGGATTCTTGGCGTACACTTGAAGTTTAACGTAACCCCAGAAAAAAAAATTGTAAGGGATAAACCACACAATTGCGGCGGCCAATTCACATTTCCACGACGAGAAATAATATGGTTGAAGAACTTTTACTGTAATAAAGTCAATGTTTCATCAGCAGTATAACAAGTACAGCCTCATTTTGCTAGAACCACATGTTTTCCGATTCCAAATCGTTCAATTAATGCTGAAAAAAAGTTTGAATCATGTCACGGTATCGATTTCCATTGACCAAAACTGCTTGACCATGTTCATCTTCGAACAAATATGGTTTAATGAATCCTCCGAATTAAAATTGCAGTTCTTGTTGCGCTGCCCTATTTGCGAATTCAAACCTTCGAAAAACTCATATGATGTTCATAAAGACAGCATAGTTGTACCAAAAAAATAATGGATTTGATTTCTTTGTCGAATTTCAAGTGTTTTGAATCGTCCTTTTCGGGTCGAGGGTTGGCCACGACTATACCCTAGTATTACGATCTCAGAAAATACGAAGAGGTGACACGAACAAAAGCTCGCTTCATCCTGGCGAGAATGTTAATTGGATTTCATTCAACGACTATAATTCAGGTTTCTTGTTGCTTAAGGACGAATATTCTGTTGAAAAATATCAAATTTTGCCAAAGGGGTGAAATCTAATGTCGCAACGAGGGTTGGTCGACGTTTTGATTTTATGTATATTTGTTTTTGTGTTGCACATAGACAGAGCTAAGCAATTTACTTTTCGGTAAATACAGTGATTAAAAACTCGGGAGGAGTGAATTCTATAATGTTTTGTCACAGAAAATACAAGACGCAGCAGTTATATTTCGCAAAAAATCTAATTTGAGAGAGAAAGAAAGAAATAAAGTAATTTTTTTTATATAGGCAACCCACCTAAACTAGGATGATTTATGCCACCAAATTAAATTAATTATTTGAATTAATATTATAAGACTTATTTAAAAAATGTATAATTCTAGAAAATTTTAAGTTTCCACTTAGCTTAAAAAAATTAACAATCGATCTATAAGTGGAAAAGTTCCACGAAGAAAGAAGAAATGCAACATTCATTGGACGCGATCAAGATTTTAGTCACTTAACTGAAAAATACATAGTCTATAGTTTCATCATCCAGACCACACTCGAAGCCGAGATTCTCCACAATACTCATTTTGTAAAGGTGACTAGTCACCACGCAGTGGCCTGTCTGTATAGTATACGACACATGACAGGCACTTCCATTTCGTTCATTCTAATTATATTAAACCATGGTTTCAAAGGGATAGATTGTTGAATTGATTTATATCTAGAGGCCTTATTTACACCAATTATTGTATATCCCAATTGTATTTATACGATCAAACAAATTATGACTTTTCACTCTTCCCGCTGAAACATCGCAAATTATGACTTTTCACTCTTCCCGCTGAAACATCGCAAATTATGACTTTTCACTCTTCCCGCTGAAACATCGCAAATTATGACTTTTCACTCTTCCCGCTGAAACATCGCAAATTATGACTTTTCACTCTTCCCGCTGAAACATCGCGAATTATGACTTTTCACTCTTCCCGCTGAAACATCGCAAATTATGACTTTTCACTCTTTCCGCTGAAACATCGCAAATTATGACTTTTCACTCTTCCCGCTGAAACATCGCAAATTATGACTTTTCACTCTTCCCGTTGAAACATCGCAAATTATGACCTTTCACTTTTTCCGCTGAAACATCGCAAATTCGAAATACCTATATGCAAGAATACAGCTCAACTAAATATAATTTTATTTCTACAAGCACATACATATTAACCATCATACCGTTTGCCTACTGGGATAGTCAGAGAGGACAGAGCGCCAGACTTTCTTATATCTACACACATATTATACGCTTTGCAAAGGGACACACCAGGTTCGATTTATGGTGTATTCAATTCGGTATTGATTTTATTTCTTAGACTGTTTTCCCATTAATTTATGTTTTTCTGTAACTTTTATATATAAATATACTGCGAACTATATTTTTTTATAGCAATAACACGAAACCGATAGAAAAAACTCTGACTAATATAAGGTAACAGCAGATAATTTTTGAACACTGATCTCTTTACCATCGGAACATTGCATTGTATTTTGTTACACTTTCGTTGTATACAGTACAATCTGACGGGCTTATTGCCATGTGGAAATCTCTTCGGACCAGCCAGAAAGATGTTTCAAAATTACCTTATGTGAAATCCTGACTGGAATCCTATTTTTTAAATCTGTGTTCCAGTGGGATTTACACCCGCAACCTTTGGACTAGGAGACAGGTGTCTTACCAACTAAGCCACCGACGTTGTCTTTGGGTTCAATCTATTAAGAGTATGTGCTTGCTAAAGTGCAACAGGTTCCACACTATGAACCAATACATGCAAAAACAATTTCTTTTCAAAAGATGAGTGATAATCATATGCCCTTGCGGTCGGGCTCGCCCTACATTAGTGGGGTATATCTTTTAATGTCTCCTATCTTAAATTTGTTGTCCACAGTTTGTTTTGAGATGTATGGTATGTGCGATACTCGGAATGAGTTTACTATATACTCGTATATGTACACATTATGTTGCTGTCACGGAACCTTTATTTGTTTGTTTGAATTAATCTGAGGTGGTATTTGTGGATTTGTTTATTTTTCTGCCATCTATTTATTTTCTGTTTATTTTTCTGCCATCTATTTATTTTCTGTTTTTTTATTCTTCTTATTCTACATGTGTAAGGGTGTGGGCTGAAAAACATCTGGTGTCCCCGTGGCTGGGCTCGCCTTATATTTGTGGGGTGTATGATATCTTGGCCGAGGGGATGTTATTAGATGAGCCCATACCTTTGATAGCTTCTGTCATTAATGTATTCTCTGCAATTGATGTGCTTTTGAAGTGTTATTTAAATATATTATGTTCATACCATGTTGCTGTTAATAAACCTATATTGATTTATTGTAATATATAACATAGTTTATATTTTATATCAAATTTGATGTATGGAAGTTAAATGTGCATATGAGAAAAAAAATATAGGAGCCGAATAAATGTTGTAGAAGTGCATGCATTGAGAATACATGGGGTGACAATGTATGACAGAATATGGAATTACGTAATATGAGATGAATGTGAACTAAAGATTGGTGTATTTAGAAAGATAAAGAAGAGCATTCTGAGATGATTTGGACATGTTAAACGAATGAATGAAGAAATACTAACAAAACAAATCTACAGTGCAAACGTAAGAAGAATATGTGGTAGAGGAAGACCAAGAAAAGTATTGCTGGATTGAGAGAATATGTTAAATGAGAAAATGTAAAAGACAGGGAATGTTATAATACGAGTTGAATGCGAACTTGTATGTATGGATATAAAGGAGGCGAAATATATATACCGCATTAAGTCTGGTGATCTGCCCTCTCTGTCTACCCTGACAGGGAAACTGTGTGATGATTTGTACTCCCAATGTACTCCCAAACTGTGTGATGATTTGTACTAATTTGTCCTCCCAATATATTTATGAATAGCCTATAGTACGAAATGATTTGACAATTTGAAACGATAACGAATCATTATATTTGATTTTTAATTACAAATCCTCTTATTTTCTTTTCTCAACGTACAAACAACAATATAACAACAGACTTGTGTTATTCTTGCACAGCCCTTCTATCATAAATCTGACTTATACTTGTCACTCGACTGAACTAAGATTTATTGTTTGAGAACCTGGGCTCAAATTGGAAATTCTCGTAAGCAAGAGCGTTGTGTCCTGAAATAATCAAAATTCTGTGTAATTAATTCTAAGATTAATTAAAATTTACTATATATAAAGGTAATGAAATTCACATTCATTCGGAAATAGTCGTATTGTTAATTCGTATCAAATCAGGACGTGTTTTAACCACAAAGAATTCTCAAGTTACATATTAAAGTGGTATTTATTGTATTTTGTATTACATTATCATTGATTTCTTGTTTGTATTAGATTTCATAATTAAAATTGTGTAAATCCTACTTCCTTATTCATTTAGACCAGAGTTTCTCAACGTGAATTCCCCGGAATCCTAGGTATAGCGGATTGCTTATGTTTATTTGTCGTGATGATCTTGATTTGTATTCAAATAAATATAGACTCAGGAATGCGGATATAAAAAGCGAAAGTGACAGCGGGTGATAAATAATAAGTCTTGACAGTTGAATGAATGACAATAATAATATGTTTATTTCTCGGCGTCCGAGTAATTTATACCAATGAGTGAATACATTCGCGATACATATCTGCCTTGCTCTAGCGCATGAACTGGCGGTAGGTTAATTATTTATATTTGGAGATGGCTAGCCAATTCGCAGACGTTGTAAATAGTAAATATTGTTGTTGTTCATAGTGTGTGACAATCATTGAATTCTTCATCGGTCATTGCCCCTGTATGTTTACTATCTGACAATAATTAATTTAATTTAATTGTGTTTAACAATTCACTTATTCATTTTGACAATTATTTATTTATTTAGGTAGGTATTCCTACATAAGGTTTCGTGATAAATCTTTTTTTTTTTTTATTTTTTTTTTTATTTAACAAGTAAATTACTATACAAACATTTGTCAAGGCTATACCTATATACAAATTTATTACTTAACTAATCTTAATTATATGTTATAATTTATGAACTTATTTAATCTTATTTTCCTACATATCATTTTATTTTATTTATTCAATCTTAATATATGAGATCTTAGAAATAATTAACACCTACATACTACTTATAACTAGATAACAATTCTTACACTAATTATTCAGCAAAAACAAGTCCACTCGTTCAGGCTACTTGTATTCCATCACATTCACTCAGACCTTGGTCGTCCCAGCTAATACTGTAGGTGGACTAGTCAGGCAACAGATAATGCTTCGAGAGCTTGTGCTTATAACGGAAGGGTAGGTCGGATTTACTCTCGTAAGCCCCCAGGGCAGCGACTAAGGGATTTCTGTGATTTTGTTGGCTTTTATAGAACTTCACGGTCCAAGCGAGGATGTGGTGTTGTAGGGTTTCTTCTCGCTGTTCAGCGTGAAGTCGGGTAAGATTTGTTCTGGGATGGGTGTTAAAAGATATCTTGAATGCCTTGTTCTGCACTCTCTGGAGTTTCAGGTGATCCGTATTGCTCACACTACCCCAAACGGGTGCAGCATAGGTCAAGATAGGACGAATATAGGGGTTCCGCGAAAAATAGTAATGAATAGGCTAATGATACACGTGTGTACAAATAAATATATTTTTCGTGATAAATCGTTAGGGGTTCCAAAGGGGTTCGTGACAAATCGTTAGGGGTTCCGCGAAAAATAGTAATGAATAGGCTAATGATACACGTGTGTACGAATAAATATATTTTTCGTGATAAATCGTTAGGGGTTCCAAAGGGTTTCGTGATAAATCGTTAGGGGTTCCGCGAAAAATAGTAATGAATAGGCTAATTATACACATGTGTACGAATAAATACATTTTTCGTGATAAATCGTTAGGGGTTCCAAAGGGTTTCGAGATAAATCGTTAGGGGTTCCGCGAAAAATAGTAATGAATAGACTAATTATACACGTGAGTATGAATAAATACATTTTTGAGTGTTTTTGTGTTCAATTTCATATGCGTCATTTTACTACACACCTACGACATATTCTTGGTAAATTCTTACATATTATTATAATAAAGTAAGTTTATAAAGGGAAAGATATTACTAATGATATTTGATATTTTTATAAAGGGGTTTCCTGAGACAAATATTATTTCAAAGGTTCTGTAAGGTTAAAAAGATTGAGAAACGCTGATATAGACCCTTAATCTCTTCCAGTCGACGAGATAAGATTTACAGTACCCGACGGTTAGTAATACACATCGGGGTTAAGAAAGAGACTGCCGGCCATAATCGGCGGCTAATTTCGGCTTTGTAGAGCGTCGTCTCTGTCATTCATGCACGTGTTCCGTCGCGATTTGTCATAACATTTGTTAGAACATCGTGCGACAAACAACGCTCTACAAAGCTGAAGCTAGCCGATTATGGTCGACGGTCTCTTTCTTAAGCCCGATGTGTATTACTTACCGCCGGGTACTGTACGCAGATTTGTATTAATTGCTGGGTGAAAGATTACAACGTTGCTTTTAAAAATCAAAAAACAAAATATACGAGTATAAGCATAAAGTCACTGAATATGGTGTTTTTTTTTTATATTTATGACATGATTTTTTATACTTATGACATGATTTTTTATACTTATGACATGATTTTTTATACTTATGACATGAATTTTTATACTTATGAGATGATTTTTATATTTATGACATGAATTTTTATACTTATGACATGAATTTTTATACTTATGACATGATTTTTTATACTTATGACATGATTTTTTATACTTATGACATGAATTTTTATACTTATGACATGATTTTTTTAAACATTTTTTTATAATGCTCTGAATGTGTTTGTTTAATTAATCATTTTGTTTTGTTTATATTTTAGCCTAGTTTGGAAGGAGAGTGCTTTGTATATTTCATTTTAAAAATTAAAAAGTATAAACAAAAATAATGAAAAAACCGTTAACAGAATACAGGCCCTCTTATCTATGGGGATACGTTTGAAGATTATTCTCCACTACATCTTTTTACAATTTGTCTTCATTTCTAATACCGTCTCATTCGTAAGTTGTTATTTTGTAAAATATTGTTTTCCACACATTCTACACACGACTCTTATTCCTGCCGCTTTTATCTTACTGTCATCATTTTTGCCACGTCCAAGTTTCGGTCGCATAACGTTATGTTGGGTTCAATATTCTATTATAAGCAGCCATGCTAGTTAATAATTTATATACGAAGTGTTGGTCCAATTTCATTAAATCCTTCATCTGATATTGTGAAATGGACTTGGGTTGTTTATTTTGGTGATAAAAATTATGAAAGGAAAATCAAATGCTAAAAGTTCAGGAATTCTGCTAATTGAGTAGTATTTCTCAGGGGATGGAAGAATTAAGTGGTATATCGAACTGCGTGTAGCAATAGGAAATAAAGTCGATGGGACACTAAAATAATTCAACTTTTAATTGACAATTAGAATATCTGCTATATCGATGGAAGTAAAGAGTTGTTGACTGAAAAATTGATTATTCATCCGATTTGAAATAAGACAATAAAGAAATCTCCGCGTTTTGTCAACTCTCTTTTGGAGTGTTGAACCATATAAGCTGTCCCCTGTTTTTACGTGGAATATACCATTTTCTTTCTGAACAAAGTCTGTCCCTCTGATCTGGTAACCGTATAATCCTTTGTATACCAACGCATCACATATCAATATTTACATCATCTTTTGCGGTTGACTCGGCTCGACTTTTCTGGCAGAATCTGATGTGATTCCTTATCGATATTTCAGAATAAATGGCATTATTTATCACAAAATATTCGATTTTATAAACTCCCATACATTTCCCATGATCTTCCTATTTTCGTTGAGATTTACCGTTTATTCTAATTTCTGGTCGTTTTTTTTCTAACATTGTTTTCATATTTTATTTTAAAGAAACGGTCATGGATGTCAATTATAATTATGGAACATCAGCTGGTTGATTGAAGGAAATTGCTTTAAATCAATAAATCCACCAGGTGTATTTGCATGAAAGTGTTAAATTTTATTTATTATTTATTTTTTATTACACATGACAAGAATATACACGATTTGCGAAAAAACAACAGGTAATTTAATTTGGACATACAATTTTAATGGATCTAGGTTTGTTGCCTTTCATTTGTCGTATCCCCAGTAAACTAGGCTTTTGCCTGTATCTCACTGAGGATATTTAGCATGAAAAAATAAATCGATACTTCTTTCCGATTTTTGATTACACAAAACCAAAACCCCGTCGCACGCTCTCATCAACCTGACAAACAGTGACACTCAACTACAACTGGAAACATCATGCGAAATTAAATTCCTCACACATCATCACTCCAGAAAGACCAAAAATATTCATCCCACAATATACCGCACACAATCATAAGAATAAAAATAAAAATTAAAATATACAGAAACACAAATACAAAAACAACCAAAATAAAAACAACAAGAAGAAACCCACACTCACGAGCCCACACAAATATTTTCCACTTGTCATTCATCTTGAAAGCCCAAGTACTCAAAATCCTGTCGCAATAACAACCACGCTCCAATCGACTGTCTAAATGGTTTTCCAACCTTTACCTTTATTGAATTCGGCACGCCATTTTATGTCATGGGAGCTAAATAAGCATCGGGGCAAAAGAGGGTTTAACTCTAGGGATGGTGAACATTTCATTAGTTGCCATGCGTGTCATGTGTGTCTGCTGAGTCTGCATCTTCCCTTCCTCTCGATGGTAGTGCCAGAGAATGGATTTGAGATGCAAATTGGCTATGTTCAGGACCTGATACTCTCTGAAAAGCTCCGCCGTGGGATACCGGGCAGGAAGTTTGTTAATTATTTTTACAATCAATTTTTGGGAAACCTGCAATATGTGGTTTTGGGTTAAGGTGCATCCCCCCAAACTGATATACCGTAAGAAAGTGCTGACTGACATAAGGCGAAGTACTCGTATATACTTTTAAGAATATTTTCACTGAGCACATTTCGAATCATACGGAATATGTATCCTAGTATTCTGATTTTTGCGCTCAAAGTGTTAATATGGACCTCCCAACGAAGGAACTGATCAACATAAACTCCAAGGTACTTTATACTATCAACCCTTTCCAAAGAAACACAACTACAGTCAGCCATGGGTGAACAAGTGTGTAGTGTTATGTATTTATTTGTAGGTATTTGAGTTCTTGTATAATATATATGCTAAATGTGATGCATTTAGTTTTTTGGGAATTTAGAGTCAATAAATTTGAGTCCATCCATTCTTTAACTACACGTAATTCTTCGTTAGCCTTTGAGAATACATCATCCCATGTTCGGCCCTCGAATAGAAGAATCATGTCGTCCGCAAAAGTAATAAATAAATAAATAATTATAATCCGCCATTAACTTAATTGGCTGCCGCTAATCTTTTTGCAATATCAGTCACACTCTGAGCTGCTATCCTATGTGAATAATATGCTTTTAAGATACAGAATATAGATCACATGGTGGCATACTGCAACAGTTGCCATTTTACTTTCATCAATCATCAATAGATGGCAGTTTTGACAAAATATAGATATTACAATTTTGTGTTTATATGTATTGTATTAAGGGCATCATTTTGACATTCGGGTTAACCTGACAATTATTTAGGCTTCTATTAAAAATTGTGACAACGCAATTTCGTTAAATAATTTGTTTATCTGCAATAGCATCTAAATTATTTAAACTTCAAGTACGAAAATAAACTGTAATTTGTATCAATCAATCAATCAATGAACGAGTTCTTTTTCTTTTACTAAATTTTTAAACGTGCGCATTTAACTGCGTCATCGATCATTTGTCAGTGATTTGAGGGAATACCTTTTCCACTGTTGTGTCATATGTGTGTGCAGTGTTATTTATATGTGTATACTTATATTAAGTATTTGTGTGATAATCTCATTTTATTTTTGGCTCGAAGAGCATTTGATTCCGGTTCAGATTCTGATTTCTCGCTTTCTTCTGAGTTTTAGCTGAGCTTTCTTTGCTCCTTATCATTACCTTTGTAGATTAGTTTACTTTGTAGACTATCGAAGTGAATAAGAGTAAGAGTAGCCACCCTGTACCACCACCCTGTACCACCCTGCTAGACCTTTAAGGAGAATAATTACATATATTTATAAGATCAAGTGTAGGTGTAGAGTGTGGGGATGGGAAGGTATCGGCTGCGGCCTGTATGATTGGAGCTTCCCCGCATTTGCATATGTATTGAAGACATATTCGGTGAGAAAACCGCAGAAAACTCACCGAGGGAAGTCGAGCTTCAGAGGACCTCTGGGCTCTACCGTTCTGTGATATTAACACATTCGGCTTGTTAGTGGAGTGTGAGTGTTGTAGTGTGTATAATGCAACTTGATGTCCAAGGCGATGGTTCGCCCCTCTTAATTTTCTCCTTCATCCGCGTACCGCCCATCGGTCCTGGTGGCGTGTCGTGTCCCGGCCGCTCCTCTGGATCTGCAATGTTAAAACGCTGGGCAGTATCGAGTTGTCTGTGACTTTATACATTTAGCGGATAAGAGTATATACCAGTGCTAGTGATAAAGGCCCCGTTACGCTTGTCCTCCCTGGCCCTCGTCATGTTCGAGATCTCTCTCCGCTTCCGATCGGCTGAGAATGATGTGGTTTGGGAGTCTGTGTTTGTATCTGAAAGGTAGTTCATCCAGTCTCTTATGACGCCTGAGTTTTGCGATGAGCGGGTTTGAGTGCGAATTTAGATATATTTTACTGTAGAAGTCCAGTGTCATTTTGTGGCAGTACTCCTTAATGGAGTCCTCTTTTGTTCTCTGGTGTAGTTTCTTAAGATTTGCGCCCGGCTTTGTCTTATAGATGATTTTAAGTGCTTTGTTCTGTGCCGTCTGGAGCGTGTTGTAAATATAATCTGGAATGCTGCCCCAGACGGGTGCCGCGTATGTTATTACCGGACGCACTATGAGTTTGTACACCAGTAGTTTGTTTTTCCGCGATAAGAAGGAATTTCGGCTGAAGATGGGTCTCAGCGCTGCGAAGGCTGCGACTGCTTTCTTTCTGGCTTCACCGGTGTGGAGCTTCCACGAAAGTTTGGAGTCCATATGGACCCCGATAATTTGTATCAATATTTAAAACAAACATAAATGAAGATTGATTGCATGAGGAAATAAATATCAGTATCTACTAGAATAAAGGAAAAAGTAGCAATGCTCTGCCGCTACGAAATAAATTTAGGCTGTATTTTTTTAACACTTTTTACCCCGATCCCGTGTTTTAACGTGATAAACTAGATTTGCGTTAAGTCCCGGTCCCATGTTTTCAAATGATCCCTGTACACTTTTTCCAATAAAGTATATATTCTTGGCATTTGGAAAATATTTTTCTTATACAGAAGAAAATGTAGCATGGTACCTGTGACGTTTCACAAATTTGTCCCAATACAACCTTGTAACGACATTCAGTAATTTTAATTACTTTACCAACTTTAATAAAAGTTTCGATTCTAATAAATTGCAGGTTATTTAGGTAAATAAATTTACATAAAACTAACAATAATGAAAAATTAATACATTTTGTTACAAATTAGCAAAAATATGTCAATTTGTTAAAATCAAATAATATTTGTCGACGTTAGTCAAAAGTCACTACGTTAGTCTGCATTGGCTAGGGATGGGGTCGATAGGATAATTGGATTTTCGATTTTTTCGATAGCGACCACGTGACCACGGTAGATTTTCGATCTGCCGTGGTCACGTGGTCGCTAGCTTCAGTTAAGCTGTCGCTATGACGCGAGATCTGATAGTGTTTGGTCAGTCAGTGGAGGTAAAGAGAAAAGTTCCGTATAACCGTATACAGAAGGTCGCTTTTCCTTTGCTGCGTAAAGGTCTCTTTGGGGCAGGAGCACGCCTGCCCGCGCTGTAATGAGCGACGTTTATTTTTTTGTTTTCCATGTTCATGTATTATATTAATAAAAACGATTTCCATTTGATTTAGTGAAAAATTAATATTTTTATA
Organism: Odontocerum albicorne; assembly: GCA_949825065.1. Lineage (NCBI taxonomy): Eukaryota > Metazoa > Arthropoda > Insecta > Trichoptera > Odontoceridae > Odontocerum > Odontocerum albicorne. The sequence goes on from OX463858.1 coordinate 24,991,688, forward strand.
ATTAAAGTTTTGTTTATTTAATTTTTATATGTTAATAAAAAATATTTTCATTTGATTTGGTTAAAAATACATGTTTTTTTTATAATGATAGTTTTGTTAATGTTTATATTTAAATAAAAATTATTTCGTAATAAAAAATTTGATAATTCTCAGTATTTTCTTGGTTCGACCTCACTATACTAAAAATATACACAGTTCATTTTTTTTTAATTTGGGGTGGGGGGGGGGAGAACTTCAGCCTCATCATGCCCCATAAGTTTTTTTTATAATGATATTTTTTTTTCTTGGTATTTTCTTGGTTCGACCTCACTACTAAAAATATACACAGTTCATTTTTTTTAATTGGGGGGGGGGGAACTTCAGCCTCATCATGCCCCACCTGTTTTTAAATTCACGAGCCGCCCCTGATTGTATCTAAACGACTCGAAGAGTAATTTTGACAATTTTGGTGTACACATATTTATGCCTCAAAAGCCATACAAATATTATAAAATAAGTCCTGAAAACCGTAATATGTTATTTTTCCAACTTATCAGCATCTATGACCGTGTCAATTTAAACGTTTGTATTCCTCAAATATCAAAATGTGTCACAATTGAAACCTTTGGAAATTGTCATTTAAGTTTGGAAACCACAAGATTTTCCTTAAAAAAATCTGTTTATGAGCTCGTACTTGGAGGATATGAAACGGGTATTTTTAACCCTATTCAGCTTCAATTCGAAAAATGGAATTAGTAATTAATGGTTTGATAATTAACTACAATACATCCGATATGCTGATAGCTAACTAACCACATCCGATATACAGTCATCCTGGCAGATGATATGCAAGGCCTGCAAATACTAATGCATTAAATCAGTATGGCATGCAGCAATTAAGACTCTCAATGAATATTACGAAGACTAAAACTAAATTTATGATATACAGTAAGGGGAATCAACAAACAAACCGTAGTTTGTTTGTTGATTACCCTTACTGTTAATCATAAATTAGAGTAGAACCTGGGTGCATTAAAATAATGCATAAACAAGACCTGTATATGTAAATATCTTGGATGCTAGCTTAATGATCAGTGTGGTAATCCGAACGAGGATTGAGATGCCACCGAACTGTTTTTTTTTTCAAAATTTAAAATATTCTCTGCAGTAGTAACTTCAAGTTCAAATTAAGAATGTGCATCATTCGATGTTAAATCATTGCTGTACTTCTTTATAAAGTGGAGACTTCGACACTCACCCAAGCTACCACAAAACGAATAGAAATATTTGAAATGTGGTGCTGCAGGAAAATGTTAAAAATTTCCTTTGTTGAAAAAGTGCGCACCGAAGAGGTACTTAGATGCATGAAAAAAGACAATAAAGTATTCACTTGCTTTAACCTTTCCCTTACTGTGCTAAAATAACCGTTGCGTTCCGGTGCTGTGTATTCAATACACATGTAAAAATGAGCGATTTTAAATCGGAAAAATAACAATATTCATAGCCAATCGCTTAAATTAATCAAATTTTAAGTCAAAAGTGATAATAATTGAAATTTAATAGCTGAAAATATGTAAAAATACATCGGCCGACGTTCACAAAACGGGCAAAACAACCACCTCAAGCGAAAGCCGGCTGGCTACTAAACAGAGAATCGAACGAACTGAGATTCTATTTTTTGCGTTCCCATATACCGAAGTAGAGTGAGAGTGAGACGTAAATAGTTTCGCTTCCTCATCCATACAGATTTTTATAATGAATATATCTACATCACACACTGGCACACGTTTGATTGTATTGGTGAATTTATTCCCGATTTTCACAAAATATATTTGATGTGGCCGATAACTGCTAATTATTATTAATATTATTTTTTTCATTCAATGTGTAAATGTATTACGGAGGAATACCTTAAATCTGAACCCAGTATATATTATATTTATAGAGATATTAAAGTTTTTAGAAGCAATGTGTACTAGTTACACATTACAGGATAGGAAGGGTTAAAAGGAGAACATTGGAATACTTTTGGCATTTCATGAAAGGAAATAAAAATGAATTTATCCAAGCCATGTTTCATGGGAAGATACAAGGAAGAAGAAACTCCTGGCTGAAGAACCTAAGGGAGTGGTTCTACTGTAGCACGGAGACATTATTCAGAACATCTGCAGGCAAAGTTGAAATTACGAAGATGAGTGCCAACCTACAACGAGGAGAGGAATGTTGAGAAAAAGAAGCATATTATTGAATAGATCCTAAATATGTCCTTTTTGTTGTGTATATATTTCCTTTTTTATTTATATTGTATATTATTTGTTTAATTCTGTGAAGGGATGGAAGTAAACATAAAATATAAAAATTACACCTATTAAATACTTCTTGATGAAATAAAAATACTTCTTGATGAAATAAAAATACTTCTTGATGAAATAAAAAAAAATGATATTTTTCAGAAGCGATCGAGTTAAATAACAAATGTCTGAAATTCAGAAAATTTCTCTGAAAACTTTTCAGTGATTTGAGAGAAAACGCCATCTTCGGCATCAATATAATATATTTGTGTAAGAGTTTCAGGTTTCAAGGAAGCAGAAATGAAAAGATGTTTTCAGAAATTAAATTGACGTCAATATCCGAGGAGACATTCTTTTGAAAGTTAAAATTTCTTGCGAATTTAATTTAAATTAAATAGTTCGCACTGTGCCAGTTCTGTTCATAATGTTCTATAATTTTCCTTTGAAGTTAAATGATTTTATTTTAACAATGAAGGTATTGAAATACATAAAAAATGGTGAAGATTTAAAAAAATATATTTACTGTTAAGAAAAACGAAACTCAGCAATGTTCAACCACTTCTATGAATTAGATGAAATCTAGCTTGAATCTGTCTATTAGTATGTTCATAAAATTGCACACCTGTTCACGTTCAACTGGTTGAAGTTGTGTTTTTTTCTGGAGAGGGTGGATCGTGTAAAATATCTTGGCGTTTTTTTATATCACATTCTTACATGGGATGCTTTGAATGCAAACATCTGAAAAATTTGATTTTTTCCGAGCAATTCAAAATGTTCTTGATAAAAATGCTTTTACATACATAACATCACGCCATCCCCCTGACGGAGTAGTCAAAGAGGAATGAGCGCCAGAGTTTCCTACATAAACACACACATCATTCACATATTTTACATCCATGATTTCTCTGACTTTCTACGTTGCTTTCTTCAAAAATATCATTCACTCGAATGGAAAGCAAAGCTGTGCCGTGTGAGTTTTTTTCAAATGTGTGAACCGTTGCACACCAACAAACTCACCCGTCACACCGCTGTACTGGATCTGATGGCACACCGAACTGAGACGATTGCGAGCCCACCGGCATGTGCTTACCTATTTTTTTTTTTAAATAATGGATGACCGAAATTATCAACATCCTTATACCCGCGAATACTAGGCGAAAAAAAATACTGTGTGATTCGAGGGGAGTAGCATAGCGCAGGGTTTGAACTGGCGACCTTCTGCATGAAAGTCCAGTGCGTTAGCAAAGCGCCTCGGGATGGTTTTATGTATCAGGATTTTTTGTTGTTGTATCTTCTTAACCCTTCCCTTACGGTGATAAAATTGAAACGCGCTCTCCGGTGTTGGGTAGTGAGTACGCGATCAAAAATTAGCGACTTTAAATCGGAAAAATAAGAACATTCATAGATAATCCCCTTAATTAATTATAATTGAAGTTAAAAATTATAATAATTGAGATTTATTTGCTGAAAACATTAAAAACCATCTGGCAACGCTCACGGAACGGGCGTAGATCTAGTCTCGTTGCCAGCCCAACAGCTACTGCGGCGCGGCAGGGTTGGTGGCTAACCCGGACGTGGCTTACACTTGCGAGGTTGAGACAATTGAGCTCCTTGCTATTCAGTGAAGTATGCAAAAGTGAGATGCGAATATAGTGTCGCGCTTCCCGCATACTCTTCACCTATCTTCAAGACCCAAGATCGAGGCACTCACAGCGTTTAAATGCGAATTTTTTTCCGATATTCAGAAAATACTTAGGATGTAGTCGATAAACTCTGATTATTATTAATATTATTTTTTAAATCAACGCGTAAATATATTATGGAGGAAAATCTAAAATCTCTTAACCTTGTATTTATTATATTTATAGAGATATTGATGGTTATAAGAAGCAATGTGTAGAAGATACCCAACACAGGGAAGGAAAGGTTAAGGTGCCGTGTGGACTCGAACGCGAATATCCTGGTTGGAATACATAAGCACACTAGACGATGGAAGCCGTCTTTATGTACCTAAGATGAGATATACCTTATGTAAAAAGGATCAAGCAAGGTTGAACTACTTCTCATTAACTATGCGCTATTTTTTTGGTATCCACAATAAAAATTACATAGTATCAATGTAAAAGTCAGTCATATATTACAACTACATACAAATACAATAAAAAATCATTTTATGGATTAAGAGATGTACTTCACTAGGCAAGTTACTTCACCTAGTGTGTTTCATTCTTTAATCACAGACATTTATTATTGTAATTTATTTTTATCAAACACTGTTTATTCCACTTTTTTGTAACGGTATAACCCTACCGGTTTCAAGGCTTTCACCTCATCTTCAGGGGAGCACAAACAATACTAAATTCTATTCAAACTGGTACCCGATATACACGCTTCAACGGTTGGGGGCTGAGGGGTGAGGGAAGCATGGGATGATTTCAGCCAAGAGCGGAGATATTTTTGGGATATAACTGTTCACCAGATGTTCGGATCGATGTACTGACTTAGAAATTTCTAGGGCCTCTAATTGGTGAAACGCCTGTCTCCCAGACCGGAGGTGTCAGGGTCAAATCCCGCTGGAACCCAGATAAATTTAAAAATTATTCCAGTCTGGTTTTCTCTTTAGTCCTCTTTGTAACGTCTTTGTAGATGGTTGGTAGAGATTGCCACATGACAATAAGCCCGCCAGGTTGTGCTGTATACAACGAAAGTGTAATACAATACTATTTCTACAGCTTTTTATTCGCCGCCTTTCAATCTTTTTTACGTCGTTGTTTCACTTTCAACAACTCAGATTATGTATTTTTTACGTCGTAGTTGACTGTCCATGCAGTGAGACTCTGGAATCAGTTACAGATCAATGTTAGACTCGCTCCGTCCTTGGCATGCTTCATCTTCGAAACGACTGAAAACCTCTTATTTTTTAGTCAGTAATATAACGTGCTTCATTCCTAATTTTTCTTTCCTTTCCTTTGATTGATGGTATCTCACTTTTGTTGTGATATATTCATGCCCATAAATTGCATAAACATGAATAATATTTTGAATATTTTTTGCTATCAGGTAACTTGCTTTATTAACTTTTGTCTGGTGGGTTGGAAAAGAAGGCATTAAGCTCGTCAGATTTAGTTTACAATGAAGTGTTAAATAAATAAATAATTTTAAAAATAATTACAGTTTGGTTTCACTTTGAGCCTCTTTAACATCTTGCTTGTTGGTTGGAAGAGATTGCCATGTAGCAAAAGGTTCGCGATGTTTTACTGCATACAACGAAAGTGATATAACATACAATATATTACTTAAATCCTAAGCTATGACATATACAAAATAAATCTATAAAGTAAAATACGTTGATGTCTTGTAAAATAATTGGAAACTACAATATTACAAAAGTTTATAACTTTCCTTATTTGCAATGTGGCGCTGAAATTGTGTTGTGGCTTCAAAGGATTTCCTTGTTAAGGACTCCAAAGTCAAAATTAAACATGGCCGATGTTCATTCCGATTTCATGATTAGTTTGCCTGCATATTGGAATGCTAGATTCAAAGGAAAGTTTGTTTGATATCATCATACGAATACATTCAAAGCGGTCACAAAAATGTTTATTACTTCGAAAATTTCATAAATATTTAGAATAACCAAAAATATGTTTTCTTATAACAGAAGACACGGACTAATTATTATTAACGTAATTGTTTTTAACAGGCATTCTTTAATATTCTATAAGGCAGTCAATATTCAAACTAAATTTGAAGACCTCCATTATCTAGTTGGAAGGCACTTTTCTTTCGACCCAGAGGATGCGGGTTAGATTTCCGTGGGCACCCATTAATTAAAAAAAAACGTCTTCAATATGTCGTGATCATTATGTCGTCAGACAATGAAAGAGCTACGATAATTTGCAAGCATTTCATTTTGTATTCCCACTAGATTCACAAGACAGTTCAGTCCCTTTTATACCGAAAATTGCTATACTAATTATAAAATCAACTCCACTATAATTCGTATGCAAAGACTTGGAAATGAATTTGGCAACAATTTAGATATTTTTCACAATATCACAACAATAATTAGAAATAGCTACTAACTTTGTGATCTCCTTTATTAATATAAATAATCTAGTATAAACGAAACATTAAGAACAATACTTTGCCTCTGGAGTTGAGTAACCCTGCATCAACATGTGGAAGGTTTCGATTCCGCAAAACCACTTGCATCTCGTTCTACAAGTGAGCCCATGTGTTTCCTATCCATAACATTCTCGAAAAACCCAGCTCTCGTTCTATGTAAGCGTTGTTCCACTAAAAACAAATCTATTTGCTTTATCATCAAAAAATAAGTCTTCGACAATTACGTAAGTCTATTTGGTATTATTTTGTGATATACATACATATATTGAACTTAAATATACATATTAACATTAAATAATTTGTAACAATGACTTTGTAATTTATTATTACTACTGCTTTTTGTATCTCCATGTTAGTTTAAGACAAATCTTTGTATTTTTTGTCAAAAATTTTAAGTACTTGTATAACTTGTCATATGTTCATTTGTATATAACAGATACAGTTGTATTGTTAATTAAATAAATGAATAAATGCATAATAATCCATAACAGTATATTAGGGCCAACTTTGATATATGGGAGTAAAACGTGGACGTAGAAAAATACTGAAAAGCGTTGAATTCGGGTCAGAAGACATGCGTCTTACCAACTAGGCCATAAAGGTCGTATGTATTGTATGTCTTTCAAATTCAATTAATAATTTTTCTTAACTAATTACGACTGAAGTGGCTTCTTTTTTCTGCCTGATGATTGCGGTTTCGATTAATGTTGGCAACCAGATTTTTAAAAAGGTTTCAAATTTGTTTTTCCCATAAGGTTCATTTAAACATCTTTTTCGGTTCGTTAAAAGAGATTGCCCCGTAGCGTAACCTCCCAGTTACACTGTATACAATGAAAACGTTATACAATATTTTGCATAACTTTAAATTTTCATCATACATATTTTAAAAGAAAAACAACTGGGAATTCGTTGGACCGAAATCGTTTGAAAAGCTGGAGTCTGCATTTAGACAGATATGACCTGCGCTATAAACAATGGAGATGCCAGAGGATGCTGCACGGACTGCAGCTTTTCTAATGGGTGACTTTAATTAAAGATGGTGGGCTCATCCCTCCATCTCGCAATTACAAGATACACTAAGACCCTCTTTTGCACAATAAATTGAAATTCTTAGCGACCCTCCCAATCCTTGAGCCCTTATTTAAATATTTTATTTACTGTTATTATTTTCCGCAAGTTTGCTTCGTAAAATAAAACAGATGTCGTGTTTGAACATATTTGTTTAGATGCTTCTAAAAACATGTTTTTTAATAGTCAATTAACCTACACTACAGTGTTTTCAACTTTACAAGAACCCTTACGAATTTTACAATGAACATGTATACTCCTTTTTACTTGACACTGATATCCTATGGCTATGACATGATGGAAAACAATCATGTCTCCGTACATATGATATAATATATGGTATACTATCACGTCATCTCCTTGTCGGATTAGAAGATGGAACGTAGCGCCAGACTATCATATGATGACATATATCCTTTGCTTCTTTCATATCTATGCACTTTCTCATACAATTCCTACGATTTCCCTGACTTCCTACGTTTCTTTCTTTCAAAATATCATTTACTTAATCCAAATTTACTTTCTTTGATATTCCCCTACCACGACTTATATTATTTTTTTCTCCGTATAAGAAACTAAGTTGACATTTCGAATGAATTAAAAAATATTTAAAAATAGGTTTTCTCTTCTCATAAGTCCGCCAAGATGCATATTGCAGGAGCTCGAGAGGTTATGCCAAATGGCGTGGATTCAGCCAGGTACTAGGTGGAAAGACTCGGAGGTCAGAAGTGCACACGAAGTGCATTATTAAATTAAATTAAATTATTGCAACTGTCTTTAACGTGTTCAATGTGAGTGAAAAGCGTGGGAGAGGAAGACCAAGGAAAGTACTGTATTAAATAACACTTTTGTTGTTTAAAGTACCACCTATCGGGCTCATTGCCATCCAACCAACCTGAAATATATGTCTTCCTCCACTCCCCCCATAAGGAGACGGCGTAATGGTATGTACATGTGCATGTATTTTTCTTTAAATAGACGACTAACCAGTGTCATGCACGGTATTAGAACTTTTTTTAGAACGTTCCCGAACTGTTATAAAACTGTATTGCTGTGCAAAATATTCACGGGGCTAACTACTTTTTACATTTACTCCTATAAACACGTTTCATATTAATTTTCAAAAAAAGAACTTATTAAACAACAATACTGCTCCAACATATCAACTGATAGTTGAATGTACAATTATAAAATTTTCCCTAGTGAATATTGTTTATTCAACCTTCATCAAGACGTAGATAAAAAGCAGGGTTATGGAGTCGACAACAAAATTTCCTAAACCAAAAAAAAATTATACTTTTGACTTCGACTCCGGCTCCTACACTGGCTCCGACTTCGACATATATTGCTAAACAAATTGTATATGTCATTACGTGGCGTAACTACTTAAATATAGTGTTTTTGGATGTAATGTCTATCGGGATTCCTCATCATATTACATGCTACTTGTACTAATTAGTACATAGTTCATAATTTCATAATGCAATTTATGAAGCCAATAAGCGTTAAAAAATGCAGAGAATTTGAAGTTCGTCTCGAAATTTGAAGTCTAATTCAGAATAGCATCCACCGATTTAGACTCCTGAATTTGACTGTGACTTTACAGCCCTTATAAAATAAATTATTTCAATTTTAAGATTGAATTATTACAGCGCGTATTTGATTTATTTTAAAAAGTGAAAATTGTACGACATCTATTATAAAAAATCAGAACTATCTATATTATTATCGATAATAATGGTGCTTTGTATGCGACATCTGTTTTTAGATTTACAAAACGTTTTCTGTTCACAACGTTCCTGTTAGATCTAAGTGTTTATCATTAAAAAGCGGCCATACATTGTACAAAATGACTATAATATAAGGAATGGGGTTAAAATTTTTAACGAATTTAAATACATTTAATAGGGGTTTCCCCTCGAATCGTGTGTCAATCAGATCGACAGGGATGAAACAATGGGTGGGCGAGAGGGGTAGCAGCCACGGGAGCACACCGGATTGGGGCATAGCATTTGAGCTTCGTAGAAATTGAGAGTTTTAAATTCCAATAATTATTGAATGATCTGGATCAAACGTTACTTTTTTGGAATAACACAACATAATAATGAATGGAATTTTACTTAATTATCGAAAATATATTGCGAATATTTTCAGTTCTTCTAATTTCAGTAGCTTTAGTTAAATTACTTTAGCATAATCAAATTAAGAACGACATTAGATCAATAATTAAATAAGAATGAGTTTAGGTGTCTTATCAAAATAATACTACATTATCAAAATTATTTACACCAATGAAATTATTCAAACATTTGCGAATTTTAAATCTCAACATGAAATTATGAGATGAGTGTACAATAAGAAAGAAGCATTACTATAAACTTATTTAATCCATTTGTTTTGTCTAAATCTAAGTAACGGAGCACTGCTGAATTTAATATTTATAAGTATAATATATACAAGTGTCCATACCTACTTAATTTCATGTTTAAATCGCTATCAAAGATATAAGTTTTGTTTCACATAAGGGGCGCTTTTTTTTATTACCCCTGGTGCTTAAACTCCTAGTTACGCCCCTGTAAATCAACTATTCCTTTTCTCCAATGTTTATTCCCCATACATCGGAGTGCTATTTTAAAAATACTCATTGAATGTCTGAAGCGGCCAAACGTACCTGACAACGTGCAATTGTTAAACGAACTTGAATTGAACATTAATTACATTCATACATACCACCACATTATACCCATTTTTGGGTAGCCAGGGAAGACAGATCTTCAGACGTGTTTTTAATTGTTATTTTAGTAAGATTTTAATTAAAATAACACACTACGGTGTTCGAAGTACGCGTGAGCTCGCAGAATTTACTTTACACATTACAATTTTGAATTGCAGAAGAGACTATTTAAAATGCAGTTTTATTGATCTGTTTAAAGTGGTAATAAGTGTAACAAACGTGTAAAGTACTTTATCTTATAAATATATAATAAATGAATATAAATAAAACATTCTATTTTGAAGGCTTGTAATCAAATAAAATAATACATGAAACGTAAAAGCAAACACAATATCTTGTAGAGCAGAAAATTTTCTTTCGAATGACGTATAACCTTTACCATTTTGTTATACTTTTGGTGTTCATTTTTAAATTGAAAAAAAAAACGGACACAACTTATGTTAACACCTAATACAATGTTGCTATCGATATAGGTTTATTGAAAGTAAAATGTAGTCAGTAAAATAACGTGTTTCATTCCTGATTTTTCTTTTTCTTTCCTCTCCACAATCCCTTCATTTCCTGTTTATTGATGATATATCACTTTATATGAAAAATAATATTCGGGTGATTGTCCGTCTTTGTATATGCTCATATGCTCACGGATGTGTTTATGGATTTCGTTGGGATGGATAGTCATTTGAATGATTTATGCGACCACGTAACTTGCTTCATTTACTTTTGTCTGGTTGGTTGGAAGAGATTGCCGCCTGGCAATAAGCCCGCTAGATTGTATTTGCAATAAAAGTGTTAAATAAATAAATAAATATATACATATATAAATACATTCCAAAATCAAGAACATGTCTCTCAAGATATAAAGCAAAAAATACATTTAAAAGAGAAGTTATCAAAAGGTCTGAGCTCATCTCAGTGTATCCTCCCCTGCCGATATAGATACTTTAAGATACTATACCGTTGATAAGGGGGCGTGCAGCGTCAATGAGGGATCGGGCCGCAGGGCGGCCAGTATTATTTTCTTTGAATATCAAAGTTTTCAGTCACTACTCCATTAAATGATCTTCTGCCCTGTGTATACCATTTCACCGGCCTAAGTTCAATTTCTGATGGCACGCGCTAAAATACACATAAATCATTATGACATTTCCCTGTCGGGGTAGGCAGATGGGATAGAAGCGACGGATGTATGTTGAGATAAAGAAATCTTCTCTGTCTATCCCAACACGGAGATGGCGTTATTGGTGAATGTTTGTATATCTATATTTACATGCTCTGGATATTATATAAATATTTTTTTCTGATTGAAAAAAAATGTGAAGCTGCTGGCTGAATAACCTTTCTGTGATGCCCTAGATTGGATTATTGCCCTCCTTATGAAGGATCGGGGTAGAAAAGGGTCATACAAGGTTAGCCTAGACCTTTTGATGTCATCTGATTTGTATTAATTTTCATGATTCATGTAAAACCCATATAACTAACTGTATGTTTTATTTGTTGTTTTACTTTGTTTTGATAAAACTATTACTATCTCATAAGATGCTGTGGCGATGTATGCACTGAGAACATTTTGATGAGTCTCAATGTATGAAAAAAGGTGGAATGAAGGCATCAGAAATGAATATATAGATGAAATGGAAGTTTTAAACGAGATAAATAAATAAATTTTAAGATGGTTTGGACGTGTGGAGATAATGAATGACGAAAGAATAACTAAGTGAATATTTCAGTTAGAAGTACATGATGTACGTGTTAGAATTAGACCGAAGAGAGCATGATTTGGTCAAATGGACCCGATTTTGAAAGAAGGCAAAGTGAGAACTATAAATAATAGAATATTCTGCTTGACGAGATGTATGAATGTGGATGAGGCAAAGGCTGTGTGTGTGTGGATGGAAAATTTTGGAGATCTGTTATTTTGTCTACCCCACAAAGGATACGGCGTCAATATATGTATGTTTGTATCTCATAACAACTAGGCTCAATGATGATATTTTATCTCATAAACAAAAAAATAATATTTAGGTTGACTTATCATGAACCGACTGTGCCTTAAGTTATCATAGACTCCAACTTAAGTTATCAAAGACTCTCTCAACATTTAAAAATTGGAAACAATTTTCTCAATAAACATTATAGTAAATTTAGATAGAGTCTGTAACCAGAAACCAGAAATGTTGAGCAGGGTTCATAAAATTAAAAACATTTATCAAAGGCGTCGACTTGAACTTTTCGGAACTAAATGACATTATACGAAATTAAGTAAACAGGGTCAATTTAAGTTATTGATCACAATAACTTAAATTAAAGTGACAGATATGTTTTGCATTAAAAATTCACTATCAAACAATGTTTTTGTAAAGCGAAACAGATCGGTCGCTTTATTTGAAGTTATTGTGTAATTTTTTTCATATTTAAGTGTCAAATCATTCTATTGTAAAATTTCTCTACATTTAAAAATACTACTGTTTTGATGAAAGCTTGAAAATCTCAGAAATTCAGACTTGAACTTTTCGGAACTAAACAACATTATACGAAATTAAGTGATAAGTGTCAATTTAAGTTATTGATCACAATAACTTAAATTAAAGTGACAGATATGTTTTGCTTTACAAACTTGTTATCAAACAATGTTTTTGTAAAGCGAAACAGATCGGTCGCTTTAATTGAAATTATTGTGTATTTTTTTTTCATATTTGAGTGTCCAATCATTATATTATAAAATTCCCCTAAATTTTTAATAAAACTACCGTTTTGATGAAAGTTTGAAAATCTCAGAATTTCAGACATTTCAAGACATTTTGTGGCGTAAATAAAGTATAATATCTGTAGAACGGGCAATTTTCCTTGCCCAAGTGGCGTTGTTGTGTTTTTGCAAACTTATGCAGAGACGCTCGCAGCCTTGCGAGCAGCACACAATTACTGATGCTAATATAGAGCAAGCAGGATTACCCCTTCTGCCCCTTTACTGTTTTCATTACAAGTATTTGAAAGATCCAGAAACGTAGAGAGGTTTTGAGGAGTTTGTTTCTGTAACAATATATTTAGATGAAGTTTTCTATATCGACACACACGTATCGTACATGATACACGATACAAGGAATTTGTTTATATTGATACTGTTGGAAACTGGTTCAGGGAATCTTTACTTTTAAATACCGTCTTGGTTCGACTATATACGAGGTTTTAACAAATATAAAAATGTGAGGCTCGCTTTTTATTAAAGTCTTTTACTAAACAAATTAACAAAATTAAATGACTACCGCGCGATGACCGAGATGACTATATTGCTCTAAACACTTCTATATATGAATGGTGGAAGTAAAATAGGCAATAAGTACAAAAAAATAAGTATGCAGTTTCGTTCTATATGACATATAGAACGAAACCCCATATTTACTTTTTTTGTTTTTTTTTTTGGTACTTATTGCCTATTTTACTTCAAACATTCATATGTCGCTCTCTCACAATATTTTAACCAGCTCGTTAACCTTTCCCTTCCTGTGCTAAAAAACCCACCCGTTCCGGTGATGTGTATTCAATACACATCAATACATGTGTAAAAATGAGCGATTTAAAATCGAAAAAAAAAATATATTCATAGCCAATCGCTTAAATGAATTAAATTTGAAGTTTAAAGTGATAATAATTGAAATTTAATTGCTGAAAACATGAAAAAAGAACATCGGACGACGTTCATAAAACGGACGGAGCGACCACCTCGAACGAAAGCCGGCTGGTTACTAAAAAGAGAGAAGCGGGCGAGTTGAGATTCTATTTATTTGCGTTTCCATATACCGAATTAGAGTGAGAGTGAGACGTGAATAGCGTCGCTTTCTCACCCTTGGCGGTTGTTTAGAATGAATATATCTACGTCACACACTGACACACGTTTGATTGTATTGGTGAATTTATTCCCGATTTTCACAAAATATCTTTGATGTGGCCGATAAGTGTTAATTATTATTAATATTATTTTTTCATTCAATGCGTAAATGTATTACGGAAGAATACCTAAAATCTGAACCCAGTATTTATTATATTTATAGATATTAAAATTTTTAGAAGCAATGTGCACTAGTTACATTTTTTTTAACCTTGCGAGTTTATTGCCATGTGGCAATCTCTTCCAACCAATAGAAATTTGTTTTTATAACCCCTAAGTGTTAACCAGACTGGAATCCTATTTAAAAAATCTGGGTTCCAGCGGGGATCGAACCCGCAACCTTCGGATCGGCAGACAAGTGTCTTACCACCAGGCCATGGAGGTCGTCACATCACAGGACAGGAAGGGTTAAACAGACAGCATTGCTTAAAAACTGCCGATGTGTAGTAAATTTTCGACATTTGCTTTTTATCTCACCTTTGTGCTACATTTTTCATATTTTTAAATCACGAAAATATGATTAGTGATCTACGATTCCAATATCAAGGTTTATCAAGTGCGTGCTGCGGAAGTCAAAAATAACTGTGCGGTTGCCAGAAAATGTTGTATTTCTGTAAACAATGTAGGAGACTACAGAAATAAGATCTAAAGGATGCATATTCTACAACAAATTCATTCCGAGGTTTTAAGAAACAGCTTTTTAAATCAATTGATAAAAAAGTAGAGTATTATTTTTCCAAAACTCAGCAATAAAATGAGAGCTGCTTTATAATCAGAGTTACCCTATAGTTCTGCCAATACAATAGTCAATATATGGTATATATATATTTATAAGATAATAAATAGCTCTGGTATCTTAGTGCTAGCTGTTGATAAAGCATCAGACGCGCGCACCTCTCCGCCGGCACGTGCACATCACAGACATATATCACATACAAAATTTGTTTTGCTGACTATAACATATGTTGTTGTTGAAGCCTTGACGCGTGCAAAGGAGGCAATTTACAAGATGGGAGTAGGTCTGTGTGCGACAGATCCAAGCTAGATATAACCCTCAGAGTCCGACTTCCTGGATGATGAGGAAATAAAGCTAATAATAAAGGTCACATATAATACACATATCAATACAAAGGTGTTCTTGGCTTAGTTAATGCCTGCCGTCCAACGCTATTGATTTTCATTGGTGCATACTTATTTAAGAACTATCTGGAAAACCAGTCCATGGCCGTGAGAAAACAATAACTAAATACTTGCGAATCGTTATACTCGTACTTATGATACATAGTTAACGATCTAGAACAAAAATATTTGAAATTTGCATGTTTCTTTGAAAGTTGCATGTTTTTTTTAAAGTTGCACGTTTCTTTGAAAGTTGCACGTTTCTTTGAAAGTTGCACGTTTTTTTGAAAGTTGCATGTTTCTTTGAAAACATTGTTTCGGTGAAAATATAAGCCAGCAACTTTTGTTCAATTGGGCTCAGAGGATCAATTTTAATTTTTATGACAGCTCGTCTTCGAAAATACCGAAATCTGTTTTAATTCAGGAATATAATTCAACTCTAATACATGCTAACCGGATAAAAATAAAATAAAGACGTATTTCATCTAATATTGGTAAAAAAACATCTTTTTCTTGACTTGTACTATTTAATAGGAGTGCTGATAGCATAGAGTCCAGAGCCGACACTGTCAGAACCAAAAATCTCCTTCGAATCATCGAAATGAAGGTACTCAGGAGTATCGCTGGCAAAACCCTTCGTGATAGAGTACGTAACACAGAAATCCGAAGGACGTGCGAAATTGAAGATATTGTCAAATGGGGACGACAGAGAAGAAGGTTCTGGAACGAACACGTATCCAGAAATCAAGAGACGTAAGAATGGCCAGGGACAGTATCCCCCAAGCAAGCAGACCTCCCGGACGACCTCCCTAAAGATGGAAAGACAGCTGGCAGTCGACGTCGCAAGAGGCAAACAATGGTGCAGGACCATAACAGGCCAACATGCCTAAAATAAGATGAAGAAGAAGAAGAAAAAGCTAATAGATAATATTATCTCATGGCGAAATCAAATAAATGAGGTAAGACGAAGGATCTTCTTCAACCTTTATTCCCTTAAAATTATTGCAAAGATTCCTGCCTACTAAAACCAATATTTTACTCGTACAATCTCTGCGCTTTTCGATTCTGGACTATGCGGACGTCTTTTATTTGGATGTTACAGACGAACAGCTGGACAAATTACAGCGTCTTCAAAATATTTGTCTAAGATTTATTTTCAACCTACGTAAGTACGATCATATAACTTCATACTAGAAGGCATTGAACTGGTTGAATGCTAGAAATAGACGCCAAATTCCCATACTGTCTCTATTGTATTGTATAATATCCTTGATTGTCCCGCCGCCCTTTCTTATCTCGCCGAAAATTTTCAGCGTTTTTCCAATGATGGATTAGCGCTACGCTCAAACAGAGATTGTTTATTGGCCTTTCCAGTTCCCCGCTCCTCTTTTTCTATGTCGTTCTTTTACTGTCCATGCAGTGAGACTTTGGAATCAGTTACAAACCAATATAAGATTCGCTCCGTCCTTGGCATGCTTTAAGAAGCAACTGAAAAAACTCTTAATTTCTAGTCAGTAATATAACGTGTTTCATTCCTGATTTTCTTTCCTCACCACCATCTCTTCCTTTTTCTTTGATTGATGATATCTAACTTTATATGAAAAATAATGTTCGGGTGATTGTCCGTGTTTGTGGGGTTCGTGGGCATGTGCTCACGTATGTGTTTATGAATTTCATGGGGATGGATAGTCATTTGAATAATTTACGCAACCATGTAACTTGCTTCTTTTACTTTTGTCTGGTTGGTTGGAAGAGATTGCCGCCTGGCAATAATCCCGCCAGATTGTATTTGCAATAAAGGTGTTTAATAAATAAATACGAGTACATAAATATTCAACGTGGAAATAGAATAAGGTTCAGTTCGAACCCACTATCACCCACGCTGTTATGGGGGACAAAATAAGTCTCCATCCAGTGTGATCTACACTAGAATATCGAAATGTTCTTTATTTTGTTATGAGCCCATCGTCACGTTGTGACGAAGAAGCAACTGTTTAAAGGCACTATTTCTCCGGTAGCGATACATATTAATGTAAAAAGAATAATAGTGACGACGGACTTAAGGTTTGACATCATGGGAGAAGAAAAATGACTCGCAGCGCAGTTAATTTACTTATGATGTGGCTTAAGGTGTCCAGTTCAAACAATCTAGAAAGTTGCCAGTACTTACACAGAAAATTTGAAATATAACAAAACTATCATTTGATGCCAATAAATCGGAGTAGCCAATCGGTGCGAAGATGATGTGTGTACCGCACAGAGTACAAATAGACTGTATCGCAGGCACGTGGTTGCTGCGCCGCGCTCAGAGAATCGAGGTAGCGTATTCCGAAGCGAAGATCCAGAAGAAGAAGAAGGTAGCGGTGTGGAGAGATTCCTCTCAGGCAGGTCGAAGAAGCGGGTCTCAAAGTAAAACACAGTATAGTCGGTAGTACTGAAAATATAATTTTCTGCTAGAAGAAGAAGAAAAATCGAGTTCTTTGTCATATATTACATTTTTTTAAAGACGTGCATTTTACTGCGCCGTTTATCTTTTGTCAGTGATTTGAGGGAATACCTATTCCACTGTTGTGTTATATGTGTGATTGTGTTATTTGTCTATGCATATTTATATTAAGTATTTTGTGTGCGAAATTATCCATAATTTTTACGCTCTCCATATCTCTGTTTTTCATTTGCATCAATCATAGTTTGGCATGGTAACTATCTCCAAGGGTGTTCGAACGCTCATGTCAGCGGCCCTGGTAGCGCAATTCAGGTTAGGCGTCCTCCCGCCCATCCCGGGGGTCTCAGTGAAGCGGCGTTGGTGAAGACAGTGGAGTTGAGGTGACGATGCTGGAGAATACGGATAAGAAGGCGCAAAGAAGTAGCGTGCGGCGAGGCTTCATGAGCTTTCTTTGCTCTTTATCTAGTACTTCACTACCGTCTGAGGGACTGTAGGCTGATGACCGAAGAGCGGATATAACAGTTGTATAGACCTTCAACATTCAACAAGCGCCCATTACCCGCGAAACACAACAACTTTCGGGGTATTGAGCGCTGTTTAACCCGACGGGCCCGTGACCTACTCACGACGGTTCGGCCGCAAGTCCTTTATTTCCCTTGTGATCGCGAACACGATCGGAGTCAAACAAACATAAATATAACGACCACTTTTTAAATACAAAACCATATAGGAAACATATCAAATGAATCTACATATATTGTACAATGAATTTACATATACATATTCACAAACATTTATAAGAACATATATCAACATTGTACATCATTTTTCACATACAGATCTACACATCATATCGAGGACATGTAAAATATAACACACATAAATGTCAATCCACCATACAAGAAATATCAATGTCTATACACACACACAAGGGTGACAGCACACGCCCGATACAATGTGAAGCTTAGTGGAGTTCATTTCGGAAAATTTTGACTCGGTTAATCGATGCATCGATCAAAATTGCAGCATGAGGCGAAGCGACAACATTGAACATAATTGGAATAAAATACAGTAAAAAATTGTTGAAACTGACTATTTTTGCATGTGTAGCTATTTGTGTTGTTGGCCCCTCTTGACATCTCTCAGCCATCTTGACAATCAGTGCTGAGCTCATTGAATAAGGCGAGTGTCGTCTTATCGTCGTCCATTATCTTATCGTCGTCCATCTTATCCAGTCGTCCATTTTTTACGAAACAAAATTCAAATAATGTGGATAACAATTGTTTTTTAAAAAGCTTTTTTTTACCATGTGAGGTGAAACGGATGAAAGAAAAAAAAACGCGGAAATCGAGGATTATGTTTAATATAAAACATAATGTGTATTCAATGGTTCGATTCTAGGTATTAATTAGAAAACAATAACGTTTTTCGTCTAAATAATTGTAAATTTTATTAAATTTAAAATTTACAATACAGTATTAATTAATATACATAAATTTTGCCCGCTCCGCACACCGGGGGCGTAGCTCAGATGGTAGAGCGCTCGCTTAGCATGTGAGAGGTACCGGGATCGATACCCGGCGCCTCCAAGTATTTTTTTTGGTTTTTTTTTTCTATTTTATTTTTTCTAAGCTAAAGTAACTTATTTTATAGATTGTATATAGTGAAAACACCTATTTCATAAATATTTTTTTTATGTAAATTATTTTTTTTTTACATACTAGTTCACCTATACTGACATATATAGTAGACAATAACTACATAGGGTTTGAAATATTTGCATTTATTGTAGTTTTTGCCAGTGTTGTGGAGTCGGCTAAAATATATTCGACTTCAGAAATTAGAAATGTTTGATTCCGACTCAATTATTGTACATACGAGTATATTGCTTACCATATGCTATACCTAATTTCGTTCGAGCTAGTAACATACTTAAATGTAGATTTTTTTGAATAATTTCGACTGGTATTTCTCATAGAACACACTATTCGCACTAGATGGTACACAGTTCGTAATATAATTTATGCAACTAATATTTTTTATTCGCTTGCGACCTATTAAAACATCTTTCTGGTTGGGTGGAAGAGATTGCCACATGGCAATACACTCGCCGGGTTAAAAAAAAGTTAAAAAAACTGTAAAAAGTCAGAGTCGAGTTTAGAATAGCATTTCCTGATTTCGACTCTGATTCCGACTCCAACTACTGACTCCGACTCTACAGACCAGCTTGTTGGTATAATTCATAATAATTATATCTCTAATTATCTGTTGATAAGGAACTTAAAACCGATCAGTTAGTTATTTTGTTAGTTAAAACCAGGGAATAATGAAATATTTTTAATTGAATGACAATTCAATAGAATGATAATTCAACAGAATAACCAATGCAATTTGTTCGAAAGAAATAATCGAGTACCTACAGGGTTCCATAAAACGACAAATTTTATTACTGTTCACACATCACAGTCTATCCAATGGGAAAGATAACTGATTTTATTTTCGTGTAAATACCAACGCCATCTGTGGATGGATAAATGAGTTGACTAGCGACAGTACCTTCTGAGTCTCGGTGGGAAAAGGAACAATGGAGCAATGTGCCAACATAAATTTTATTTTTGAATTGGGTTAAAAGTGCTACAGAAACTTTTGAAATGGTTCAAACTGTTTATGCCAATAAAGTAATCAGACGTAAGCACGGCAGAGAGAACATTGAAGATGATCCATGGCCTGGACCATCATTGACAGAAGAAAATGTTCAAAAAGTGGCTTAAATTCTTCGCAATGATCGTTGTGCATCTATTAGGCTCATCGAGAAGCTCACTGGAATTCCTTAATCCACTGTCCATCTCATTTTATCGGAAATTTTGGGCAAACGAAAGGTCACACACTGACTGACGATCAAAAAGTTTGCCGAGTAGAGCACTGCAGAAACATGAAAAGAGCGACTGATATGCATCCAGATTTCATGTCAAGCATTGTAACAGGTGATGAAACATGGTGCTTTCAGTATGAGCTATTTACGAAGCACCAGCTCTCGGAATGGAAGGGTCCACAATCTCCGAAACTGAAAAAAGTATTCATGCAGAAGAACCAAATCAAGACTCTGCTACCCGTTTTCTTTGATTCCAAAGGAATTATCCACAAGGAATTCACGTCAGAAGTTTAAATGGTGAACACCGATGTGTACTTTTAGGTGTTTAAAATCATGTATGTGTCAGGATTCTTCGAATTCGACCCGAATACCGGAAACAAGGGGCATGGCCTTTGTTGCACGAAAATGCACCGGCGCACAAAAGCAATTTTCTATGCGATTTCTTGGCCAAAAAATTATCGATCACCTCTCGTATTCCCCTGATTTGGCTCCATGCGACTTCTGGCTATTCCCGAAACTGAAATTGGCGATGAAAGGAAAGCGTTTCGACATAATTACAGACATCCAGAAGGCGATTCCGAATAATGAGTGTCAGGAGTGCTTCAAAAAATTATACAACCGCTTCCAGTATTGTATTGACTCATAAGGAGTGTATTTGGAATAAAATGTAATGTAAACTAAAAGTAAATAATGTCCTGTATTTCATTTCCTGTCAGTCACCTTTCGTATTGGACAGATATGGTATATGAAATCTACGAGATTCTTGCGGCTAGTGCCGGAAGGGTCTTTGTTTTTTATTTTCACAGTTCCTTCTTTCAAAAATATATTTCGCTTCGTACTTTACTGTTGTGTCTTCCTCAACCTCCGCCTTACACTTACATTTTCATTGCAAAGTTGTTTGGTCAATATTTTTATTCATTATTTCTACATGCCCAAACCATATCGGGATGGTCTTCTTCATTCTTTTGAACACGCTAGTTTTAGGTTCGCAAAGATTATTAACAACTGATTTCCGTATTCCTTCATACATAGCCATCCCATTTATTTTTCTAAGTGTACGCATGCCCTAGTTGGTAACACATCTATCTTCCATCCTAAGGGTTACAGACTCGATTCCGTTGGAACCCAATTAATTTATAAAAAAAACTGTTTGGTTGGAACAGATTGTCACATGGCAATAAATCCGCCAGGTTATACTGTATCCAACGAAACTATTATACAATACATTTCTACAGGATTTAGTCACTTTTATTCCAGATCCATATTTCTTTCCCATAAATCAAAATTGGTAAAAATAATACTTTTACAAACTATTATTTAAGCAGATTTAGACATTATTTGAATTATAAATAGATTCTTTTTTTTTTAATTAAATCCCACATCAGTTACTGAGAATAATATTCGAATTCAAAATGTGTGTTGACGGTTAATTACGGTATTAAATTGGAGGAAATTCGTTAAAATTGAGAAAAAAACGTTTTCAACCAAAATAGTAAAAGTGGATTGCTAGAAATATTGTATCCTGATATAAGGAACGAATGCTTCATCAGAATGACTAGCTACGACTTGTGAAATTGATTTGAATGGTACGAAAATGGTACGGCTTTTTAATGAAGCTTATAACTTTTACTTGCAACATGCCCAAGTGTAACTTATTTGGGAAAACGAACGGAATCTTCAGATGTAGGAAACCAGTTACATCCGAATCATTGTATACGAGTATATATTTTAAGGAAGGTAGGGCCCAACTTTTTGAGCTGAACAAATTTAATTGGGAGAATTTGCCATTATTATTGCGGATCATATTAAATATCATTATTGTATTTTTAATTCATATATAAATGTGAGATTAATGCTGATGTGCTGCGTAAGAAAAAAGAAGAGTAACCAGGGATAGTTTCGGCATATAGAACGAATTATTGATGAAAAATTAACATACAAATATATAATGCAAATATGAGCATAAGGTATGGTAGAGTAAGCCCAAAGAAAGTGTATTTGTATTAAGTGAATAATATTCTGAAAGAAAGAAACGTAGAAAGTCAGAGAAATCGTAAAATGTGTATTAGAAGGTGTATAGATAAAGAATAAGCGAGGAATGTGTGTTGAGATGGAAAAGTCTGGTGCTCTGTCTTCTCTGCCTACCCTGACAGGGAAATGGTGTGACAATATATAGTATGTGCATGTATTTAATATTTATATTGAGCATACCTTTAAACATATTATTTTTCAACCCATTTCTTTATAGGCATATTTGTACCCTTTTTTATTTCAATTTATGGCATGTGTTTTTATTGTTGTATCTAACATATATAGGCATATCATTTTCATACACACTTGATCATTATTGTTTTCATAAGATAAATTAAATATTTATGTCAAAAACATTTCACCAAACTATTTTTTTTAATTATTCATTATAATTTTTTTAAAATATGTTTCTTCAGGTTTTTGCAATGTAAAAATCAATTAACAGCATAAGGCGTTTGATTGATAGTTTACAACGCAATAAATGAAATATAATACTCGTACGTTTATAAACATCAAGATATTGTTATGTGTTAATTCTGATGGAGTGCTTTTGATTATATATTGAATTTGGGTTTGAAAGTTTAACCAGTTTTACAATTTTTTTGTGAGTACCTTTCACGAAAACATAGTTTATGTGATATTAATAACATAAACATAATTTTTGTAATTAGTTTTATCAAACATTGTTTATTTCACTTTATGTAACGGTATAACCCTACCGGTTTCAAGGTTTTCACCTCATCATCAGAGGAGCACAAATAATACTCTTGTTTGTGCTTCCTGATGATGAGGAAAAAACCTTGAGACCGGTAGGGTTATACCGTTACATGAAGTGGATTAAACAGTGTTTGATAAAATAAATTAAAATGTCTTTAAACCTCCCCAATGTTAATGCCTTAACTATAAATAATATATAATTTTAATGTAAATTAAGTTTATCTTTATCCTCGATTTAATCAAATACATTCAAAGAATGATATTGTCATACTTATGGTCTCCATAGCAAGACGCTTCCTTAGTTTGGGGGTTTTGAGTTCTGTTCCCGATGGTACTAAAAAATAATAAGTAAGTTACAGGTGAGATACAGGCAAAAACTTAATTTACTGGGGACACGACAAATGAAAGTCCAAATTAAATTACCTGTTGTTTTTTCGCAAATTATGTATATTTCTTATCATGTGTAATAAATAAAATAAAAAAAAGTTTCCCAATCTGGTGAAAAAATCATCAGGTAACAACACTAGCACGCATCAAGTGTTGTTATCTCTTTATGTGCGGTTGTGTAACCAAAATGTACAATGACGAACCGCGAAATCCATGCTTACTCCGGCGGCTCTAAGCCCGAATGCTCGATTATTGGGACCGAGAAAAATATTTTCACTTTGTTATACTCTTCAATATATTCGAATTACCAATTTCGATATGTAGTGGGGTACCATTTGGACGAAGAAGAAGAACTGTCAAAGTATACAATTTTAATTAAGCTACATACATCTATCATGAAGTTATACATCTAAGTTTGATTCTTAAAACTTTTGAGAATACGTTTTACATTTAATTTCTGTTTAGATTGAATATATTAATCTCAATGCAAAATCCTTAAGATATACTGCAGATTGCATTGAGCTAACAATTAAAATAACTAGTTGTTTTGCTTCGCTATAACTATGGGCAATCAAAGAAGGTTATATATAGCTTACGCAAGTCAATGTAAATTAAGTTAATATCATGCGATTACAAGATTTCTCGTGTGAATAAGCAATTTGCAAAGATAGTATTAATGCACGTCTCTCAATATTCCATTTGAATTTATTTTTAAATCGAACTTAAAAAATGTAAATCTCGATAGTTGCCTATCATTGACTGTTGATAATTACATATTTTTTGTCTTTTTAGTCCTTAATGGAAGTTTGAAACGATATTTATGTATATCGTAAACTTTAAAAAACATTCACTAAATGTTAGCTCGAACTGTCGGCATAGAAGTACTTTATAACGAAACGATATAAATTTTAAATTAATTTAATCGATTAAATGTTCGACCCACAACCATAGATATATTTCATAGTTTTTCATATATTTTCGAATATTTAATATTCAAATAAAAATACTTTTTTTTCTTATGACAAAAAGCTTAATATTCCAGAAAATAATTCGACCTACTTTTACAATTAAACAAGAAAAATTGTTCAAAACACCTGCATAATTAATATTCGCATCTCCCTTCCCTCGACGGCATGAAATTTCTCCATACAATGGCCCGCTTTCGCCGAAGATTACCTTTCTCTTTCATTTCGCTCTGAATCCGCGCAGGCGCCCTGTAACCATTCTCATTGCGCGCGCGCGTCAAGCGGTCGCCATGTTTCCTTTTAGCCGTCTATCTGTCAAGTTGCATTTCACTTTCGTTTTAATTTTTTTCAGAAACGCGCGCGCTCTTTAAAACATAACTATAAAATTAAAGATTAGTTAATCAATAATTTTTTAATTATATCCTTCTCTAAAGTCTGTCATTTTATTTCAAAATGCCGTTCACGTCTCTTGAAAAAGTTGGGATTGTTTCCTTAGTTTTCCTAGGTTACGTTGTGACAAATAAAGTTTTTTGGTATGTTTATAAAAATTTTATATCATCACGTGCAAGAAAAATTAACTTCAAGACACTAGGACAATGGGCATGTAAGTATTTTATACATTCTTTGAATAATAATTCAATATTTTCATATTTTTCAGGAATGCGCAGACTCGAAAAATGAATGTAACAACAATACACATTTTATATAACGATATCTGATTTCGTTTTAATTGACAATTGTTACAAATAATTTTTTTATCATAATCATAAAAATGTCTATTTCAAGTTGTATTCTAAATTTTTAAATGGCTATCAAAAGTATATAACATTTAAAAATGTTATTTTTATAGGCATTTACATTTATAGAGAATGTTATTTTTATAGGCATTTAACATTTATACAGAATGTTCAATTATGACAGTTTATTTAAGTAAAAAACTCGAAAATACTCGTAAATATCAGAATTTTGCTACATTATTATTTTTGGTAGGCAACGAGTACAGATCTCCATATGTATTTGTTTTAATATCATCGTTTGCTTTTTTAATATATATTCTTCATTTTCCGTTGTTTTAGTAAAATGTTTACATGTTATTGTAATATAACTCAAAACAATATGGTGCTCTCTAAGCTCTTTATTTTTATGACTTACCTTTATAAAATAAAGCTCGAAGACATATATGAACTTGATAACTTAAACAATATACAGTATTAAGTTAAGGGTACTAAAAAAATAGATTTTACCTTTCAACTTTCAGGGAGTAACTTATCGTTTTTCATGAAAATGTAATCACAGATTCGTGAAATACTAAGAACGAATTCCTTCAACTTTTAATATTGATTATTTTTATTATTTTAATGTACGTATTAATTAACATAAAGATAATTTTAAAATGACAATGGACAATTTAACACAACAATGGATTAATTAAAGATAATATCTGTGTTTTAATTAATATGACACCTGTCTTCCAATTCGGGGGCTGCGTGTTTAGTTAGTATGACGCCTGTCTTCCGATTCGGGGCTTCGTGTTTAGTTAGTATGACGCCTGTCTTCCAATTCGGGGGCTGCGTGTTTAGTTAGTATTATATGACGCCTGTCTTCTGATTCGGGGGCTGCGTGTTTAATTTTCAAACAGAAATGCAAAACAAAATTCAAACAGAAATGTGTAGTTTTTTTAGAAAGTTTTCCAGACTAGATTTTATTTACGGCCTCTTAAACATCTTTATGATTGGTTGGACACGATTATAACATAGTGTACAACGAAAGTGTAATAAACTACGAAAATTGACAACCTCCGTGGCCTACTTGGTAAGATACCTGTTTTCCAGCCCGGAGTTTGTGAATTCAGTTCCCGTCAAAACCCACATTAAAAAAAAATTCCAGTCTGGTTTTCACTTAAGGCATTTATAACATCTTTCTGGTTGGTTGGAAGAGACTGTCTTATTGCAATTACTATATACAATTAAAGTCTAATAAAATACAATAATTAAATTGATTGGAATGGAATTTTGAGTAAATAAAGGTTTTGAATTGAATCATTCAAGGACATAATAACGTTTTTAATGAACTAAATATTAAAATTCGAAGACTTCTTGTGCTTGAGAAGCGCAATATATAGTAAGACGATGAAGCTAGTTGTCTCGCGATGAAAAAAAATATGGAAATCTATTCTTTTCCCTATCTCTAGACAGGAAATTATTTGATGATATGTTTGTTTTGTGCAACAGTAATTTAGTGTAAGGCTTATCTTAATTGAAGAAAATTAACCTCTTGACCATTTCACTGAATTCAAAATTTGGTGTCCACTTTCTATAAAATAATATTCGACTCAATTTAAATGTGTTTTTTTGTTTAATACAGAATTGAATACTTTCGTCTGCACTATAATAAAATGGCTGATTTTTCGTTTATTTCTGCTGACCTAGTTTACTTAGAAACGAAACAAAAAGCATTTTCTGGCGGATTTTTTTTCCGTTATTGTTGTTTTGTTATTGTTATTTCGGTCAGCAAATTACTTAATGTTTTGCTTCTAAAGTAAAACAATAAGTTTTTGTGAATATCGGCCATGTTCTTGATACGAATTTATTTCGCCAGTTAAGACTTCGCAATTTTTAGCGGTGTTTAGAAAATCCTACTTTATCTTTTGGGGTGTCAATAGAATGAAGACATTTATGCTTTTTAAGTTGATTTAAACTGTTAAGAGATGCCACCATGTATTTTAATTAGTTGATTTATTTAACATTAAGTGCTATATACATATATACAAACTGTCACACCATTCCCCTATTAGGGTAGGCAGAGAAGACAAAGTACTAAAATTTTCTTTCATTACACAAATAATTCGCTCTTTCTACTTTCATACAGCTCCTAAAATAAATCTTTCTTTTTAAAATTTCTTTAAAAATATAATTCTCTTCATCCAACCACACTTTCTTAAATCTTCCTCTACCACATTCTTTTCACTTAAATGTGTACTGTATATTAGTTTGTTCTGTAAGTATTTCTTCATTCATTCGTTCCACGTGCACAAACCATCTCACAACGCTCTCTGCGTCACCTTACTCAACATATCAGTCTTAAGTTCACATTAATTCCGTATTCTGTCATACATTGACACCCCATGCATTCTTCTAAGTGTACTCCTTTCCACAGCATTTATCTGGCCCCTTATTGTCATTTTCAACGACAACGTTTCACTCCCATACATCACAGTGTGCACTATAAATACTTTTGTGGACATGTATAATGAAACGAGTAAATAAATAAAGTCTAGCAAAACAAATACCGTATTGGCCCGACTATAGGGCGACCTTGATTATAAGGTGACCCCCCTATTTTTTAATCTGCTTTTTGGAGAAAAAAATATTTCTCTCACTATTATATAATAATATTATGAAAAATATAATGCGAAATGTTTAACGAAAAATATTTATTATAACAAAGTACCCAGATAATAATAAAGTACATGTTTAAACATGACAAGAAGAAATAAAAAAGTCCAACCACAGTAGCTAATCAGATCAGTCAGATTCACATATGGCTATAGCATCCTCAGCATCAGTCTCATCTTCAGCGATATTATCGTCTTCGGAATCTTCAATCAAATTTTTCAATAAATCAAATATCGTCTTCAGCACCGTCCATTTTATTGGATATGCAACATTTTTTAAAATCAATTGATGATGGTTTCATTGGAAATTTGATGACTTGTGGCTCGAATATAAGGCGACCCCTCTATTTACGTGTCTCCTTTTTAAATAAAATCCTCACCTTATAGTCGGGCTAATACGGTATGCAGCGCAAATGTGAATTGAACTCGTGGTAGATAAAGACCTAGGAAAGTATGGTTGGATGAAGTGAATGATATTTTGAAATAGAATTATAAAAAGTAGGAGATTAATACGAAGGCGTTTGATGTGAAAGAGGCGAAATATGTGTGCCGAAATAGGAAAATCTAGCATTCTGTCCTTTCCACTTACTCCTACTCCAACATGAAAACGACGGGATTGTGTGTAAATTAAGCCGTTTTCTGAGTAGCCACGTGCTATATGTGAGGTATGTTCGATAACCTTACATCAACTCGATAAGCTGATAACGCGTATCATGTTAGCTATGATAAGAGTTGTAGCGTACAAACGATACTCAAAGTTCTTTGTAGTGACGTAAATGTATATTGCAACATTTGTTTAACTTTGTTTAAAGGGCTTATTATCACGTAGATATTTCTTCTAATTGGCGAGAAATTTGTATGTTGATTGTACGGATAAAAATTATAGTAAAAGTGAGGAGAGATTCTGAAAATAACGTCTGAATTTTTCAGGGTACCTTTTTAAGTAAAATAGGGTGCATATATTTAAGTTTTTGCGTCTGCTTGTGAAAAAATTTATTTAAAAAAAAACAAAAAGGCACATTGTGTGTTTGTGAACTTATGTTGAAAAAAGCATATGACCGCGTGATAAATGGCACGCTTTGGAAAATTTTGAATGCATCTGGCATTGAACGTAAATTAATACGTGATATTGCGTCATTGCATGCTGAAAGTAGAGCATGATTAAAGTGGACGGTTCCTTGACTGGGTGGATGTATATTTCAAATGAGGTAAATCAAGCATGTGTTATGTCACCTTGATTATTTAATATTTACATAGATTTATGTGTGAAGGAACAACATAGTTCAATGGGTGGCGTATAAATTTCGGATGGGATATATGCATATGGCGCAAATGAGAGTGTAAGGCGTGGTAGAGGAAGAACAAGGAAATCCTGGTTGGATCAAGTGAATAATATTTTGAAAGAAGGAAAAATTAAAATGAAGAGAACTTGTAGGAGTTCTATGAGAACGATGTGAAAGAAGCGAAATATTTGTGTCGAGATAAGAAAGTTTGGCGCTTTGTCCTTTCTTCCTATCTCAGCAGGGAAGCGGCGCGATAGAAAATTTGTATGTAACGCGGAATATGAAAGGCTATCCCCGGTGATTGAGTATGACCGTCAACCATTTTGTGGACAGAAGACGCACGTGCGTGTATTGTTTTATGCAAGCTGTTCACTTCAGCAAGAACTCAATCTTGTAAAATCAAACCCGATGTTTCGATGGTAAGGATATAAAAGTTCCAAGACGGTCAACAGGTTTTACTGCTGCAACTGTTAGAAACCCAGAGTATATTATACTGTTTTTTCTTGTTTAATTTTAACGTCTATCTAGTTGGATGGTTTATCCAACTAGATACACGTTAAACTAGTTTATCTTTAACGTCTATCTAGTTGGATGGAAAAAATTACCATATAGCAATAAGCCCGGCAGGTTGTACTATGTACAACGAAAGTGAAATACAATACAATGAAAAATATGTAACAAATGTAAGAGAATCCTTTATTGTTATATTTGTTATTTTTATTCGTTGTTATGAATTTTTCATGACGTTTTGTCAAATGATTTTAGTTATAAATTGCATGCGTGTCACATTTGATGCTTGTCTTATTTGTTTCAATAATTTTCACGTCCTGTTCACATATTTACATTACAATTGATTCAAATTTATTTTCATGTTCTTATAGAATAAAATTCTGCTTTTTGGGAAATATTTTCTCAGATGATGGAAAAGTTAAGTGTTGTATCAAACACTGTGCGGCGAAAGGAAACAAAATCGATGGGCACTAAAACATTTGTACTCGGACCGAACCAGTAATAAAACCAGTCAAGAAGTGAATCTGCCGAGAATTGCACCTGGAGTGCCTGTTTGTGTAGCGTGAATGCTGTTAGACTACGGCCGCCGATACGAAAAATACACTAAAAGTTATACTCGTAAGAGAAAAAATACTTGATTTTTTCGGTCACCATTTCAAATTGTGAAGAAATGCTTTTGCTCGTAGATCACGGAATCTCGTCATACTTTAGCAGAAATTGTATTTTAGCTTCTAAGTTCCCCACTCTCAATTTTCCCCGTCATCTTTTATTATTCACGCTGTTAGACTCTTGTACCAGCTACCTGCAAGACTCGGACCATCGTTGATGTGCTTCAAAAAGTGAATTAAAAAAACGTTACACATCCGCATCTTTTGTTTATATTATCAAATTTATTCGGGTGCATTGTTAAAAAAAATTACGATAAATAATTGAGAAACACTGAATGTAAATCACGCGATATATACACATAGCTTCATTGAGAGCAAAGTTCAACTTATCAATATGATTTCGTAATAACTTATACCAATGATTCTCAAATGGTATTTATTCAAAAGAATAATGGCATGTTTGAGAAATGTATGAAAATAAACTATTCGGATATTGAGCTGTAAGAAAGCGTGTATGAATGTAAATAAAGCGAAACACGTACGTTCTTAAATGCAGGAAAGTATAACAAAAACTGTATTTTTTGGTTGAAAGTACAAAAGTATCAAAAATCTTAAATCATAAACATATCAGAAATACAAAATTTTATTCTAAAATTATATGTGATGTCAGTATGAAAAATACTCAATTTTTGGTTTTATATACATATGTACCATCATATCATTTTCCTGTTGATCTGACCCTGACAGATTACCAGTTTCCTATCTCAAAGCACATCCTAAAGCTCTTCTATATCCATACAACTTCTGTGGTGTATAGCCTCGTAGTAACATAGCGGACTTTCGGGCGGAATGTCGCCGGTTCAAATCCCACACTGTCCTACTCCCCTCGAATGACACGGGCATTTTTTTGCCTAGTATTTGAGGGTATAATGATACCTATGATTTATATCTTATATATTCTTAAAAAAGTATATGGAAAAAAAACATGCCGGTATGCTCCGATCGGTGTGCCATTGAATTCAGTACACAGGTGTCACTGGTGAGTTTGCTGGTGTGCAACAACTCGCTCACGTAAAAAGGAGGAAAAAAGTACGACAGAAACGAAAATCTCCACGACACTGTATTGCTTTCCAAAATAATTGACGTTGGAATGGCGAGGGAAGCCTCGATTACGAACCCTAGCTTCGACGATACAATTTCTGTGACTATTTTCATTTCCTTCTTTCAAAATATCATTCACTTGATATAACCACACTTTTCTAAGCTTTACACGTCTTTTATTCATTTTCTGGTCTTAAAGGTAAAATATTGTTAAATGTATCACTTTGTAATCTGAAAAAAAAAAACAAGTGTTGAATAAAGCCATTTAGTGGCATTCAAAGATTAAAAAAAAAAGGTACTAGTGGTTTGAAATTGAAAGGAATCTACAATATTTCATGGTTTCAATAGAAACACTGAAGTGCCAAACACTGTTAAGTTGTGGTCTTAAAATGTAAAATAAAAATTAGCGTACTCGAAGAAGAAAACAACGCGTTAGTTTGAATTAATGATTCACTTAAAATTAATAATAAATCCACTAGACCGAGATGCTGGGTAAATAAACGTCAAGCACTTCTCTCTAGGATTATGGTATAACGAAGGATAAGTCGAACATAAAATTAATCATAAAATATTAACGAGTGTACTTGGAATGGGTTACCGCAAAGGTTAATTATTCTTGTATCTTTATTCTAATAACATGTTTCCATTACTTACTTTGTTTACTGAATTGGTGTTAACTGTAAATATAATCCAATTTTTAATAAAAGCAAGTATTTTAATTATTAGTTAAATTTTAATTTAAATGAAAAATTGTGTACATAGTTCTCCAACTCCATTTATGAAGCTTAATTTATTAATTATTTTTTTTTAAAGTTCTTTGCACATAACATGTTTCTCTAATTTGTAAAATAAACAAGTTAAATAATTGAAAAAAAAGCTATATATAAAACAATTAAAAATATTAAGACTAATTTGATAAAAACCAAAATGTTACATTATAAAACATTACGACAAAATATAGCATGTTAAATAATATACAAAAAATTAATTAGTCAAAGTATTAGACTAATTTTAACCGATTTTTTTCCTGAAAGAGTTGAGCGACACTAGAATAGTGTCTATTAGGAAATAGGTACACGGTTAAAAAGTATAACGGTTCTACCTACCGGCATTTCCAAAGGTAGATTGGTTTGATTTATTTATTTATTTTTTAATTTATTTAACACTTTTATTGCAAATACAATCTGACGGGGTTATTGCCTGGCGGCAATATCTTCCAACCAACCAGACAAAAGTAAATGAAGCAAGTTACGTGGCCACAAAAATCATTCAAATGACTATCCATCCCCACGAAATCCATAAACATATACGTGAGCACATGCCCACGAACCCCACAAAGACGGACAGTCACCCGAACTTTCTTTTTCATATAAAGTGGAGATATCATCAATCAAAAGGAAAGGAAGGGATGGTGGAGAGGAAAGGAAAAGAAAAATCAGGAATGAAACACGTTATTTTACTGACTAGAAATTAAGAGGTTTTTCAGTCGCTTCTTAAAGCATGCCAAGGACGGAGCGAGTCTTATATTGGTTTGTAACGGATTCCAGAGTCTCACTGCGTGGAGAGTAAAGGACGACGTAAAGAAAGAGGAACGGTGAACTGGAAAGGCCAATAAACAATCTTTGTTTGAGCGTAGCGCTAATCCATGATTGGAAAGACGCTGAAAATTCTCAGCGAGATAAGAGGGGGCGGCGGGACAGTTAAGGATATTATACAATAGAGACAGTATGTGAATTTGGCGTCTATTTCTAACATTCAACCAGTTCAATGCCTTCTGGTATGAAGTTATATGATCGTACTTACGTAGGTTGATAATGAATCTTAGACACGCATTTTGAAAACGCTGTAATTTGTCCAGCTGTTCCTCTGTAACATCCAAGATTTATAGGTTGATAGAATAATCTATGGGTGCATTGTTTTAGATAATTGTCCGAAACATACAAACGAAGACTGTTTAGGAGGGGTGGGTTAACTAGATTACCCCTAAGCAAACAAAAAATAAAAAAAGTGGACACCCAATCGAAGAAATCTTCTTATCGCTAATCTGTTACTAAACATCCAAGTAAGAAGACAAACTTGGTTTAAACTAGGGATAATATCCATACTCATGTAGACAACGGAGAAATCTTTAATATCGTCGTTGTTGGACCTCCTAGTTAAAGGACTCTCGCCATTTCAACGTTAATTCACTTTGAAAGCGAAGCGGTGCGTGGAGTTTTATTTCTTACTTTCCTTTTCTGTTATTTTTTAAGTGCGTGAGCTATTTGCACACCAGCAAATTCACCGCTACACCGCTGTACTGGATCCGATGGCAGACCTGAAGTGAAGATGATTAGATCACACCTGCATGTTTTTTCCTTTTTTTTTCAGAATATATATGACTGAAATCAGGGGTATACTTATACCCCCGAATACTAAGTAAAATGTAATGGCTGTGTCGTTCGAGGGGAGTAGTAGCACACAGCGCAGGGTTCGAACCGACGACCTTCCGCAAGCTGGTCCGGTGCGTTACCGCGCGGCCATGCACCTTATATATACGAGTATATACATGGTTTACCATATATGTCAGGTTTATTGTTATACATCAATTTCTTCCAATAAGCCAGCTCAGCTTGGAAGCAATAAATTGTTTTAAACTTGGATAGATATAATTAAAAATATTCGTTACAATTCGAGTAGAAACAAATAAATACTTGACTAATATCTTAATAATTATGGTAGAAATAGAGGAGAGGAAATTCGTTGAAGGGTAAGGAAACGAAGCAAAGAAAAACTAGGATGAAAGGATTATCTGAGGAATTTTATATTTTGTCAATTATCCGTGGCCTGGTGGTAAGACACTTGTCTGCCGATCCGGAGGTTGCGGGTTCGATCGCCGCTGGAACCCAGATTTTTAAAAATAGTATTCCAGTTTGGTTAACACTTAGGGCCTAAAAAAACATATTTCTGGTTAGTTGGAAGAGATTGCCACATGGCAATTAACTCGCCAGGTTAAAAATAAAAAGGATTGTGGACATTTGATAGGCCATGGATTTGCTTAATTTACAATCAATATATAAGAAAATATATTTTAAATACCTCTTTCCGTGGTTTCCAATTACACGAATCGATTTTAACGCAGTTTTTTACGTTTGAAATTTGAAATCCATAATAGTGACATATATTAAGTAATTATACATCACGTCGTCTCTCTGCGAGGGTAAACAGAAAAGACACAGTGCCAGACTTTCCTATCTTGACACAAATATTTCGTCTCTTCCACATCCGTAAACCTTCTCGTACAGCTCCTACGATTTTTCTTACTTCATATATCAAAGAGGCGAAATATATGTGTCGAGATAAGAAAGTTTGACGCTCTGTTCTCTATGCGTGTGCTAGCAGGAAAACGGCGTGATGGAATGAATTTATGAAATGCTCTACAATAATTGCAATGAAAGGGACTTGTCTTTACTGGATAGAATTTTGAATGTAAAATGGAGTTATAATATTTTTCTTTTCCATCTTGTTTTGCCACTAAGGGGATTTTAATGGATTGTTATAAAGGAATAAAATAAAGTTTATTAAGGAGGCTTTAATAATCAAGAGCATTTAACATCAGGTCAACAATATTCAGTTTGCAGTAAATTATCTTTTATAAATTATTTTAATGTATTCGAACCGGACAGTACCAATATCTACAAAGTTGATAGTCCACAATAGTACAGGGTGTCTCAAAATAATACTTCACACATTTGAAATGATTGAAAATTCACTATTTATTAAGCTATATCTAGTATAAAAACTTCTAATTAAACAAGATGAACGTACTTGTTTTTTCATTTGTCGCAAACGCCCTAATCATGGCTTTTCTGTCTACACTGCTGATGGCGTGGAATCACAAACTTCACGGAACATTCTTTTTGTTATTTGGCTGCATTCTCTTTCAATGGTTGCTCTCAATTCATTAACTGTTGTAGATTTTGTGCCATTTATTTTATTCTTGATAAGTCTTCATTAAAAAAAGTTCACTGGCGTGAGGTTTGGGGAGCGCAGTGGATATTCAATGCTACCTCTACGCCCAATCCATTTGTTTAGCAAATTTTCATCAAGATAGGCTCTCACATCACGACGGTAGTGGGGAGGTACAGCATCTTACTGAAAATAAGAGTCCTCCACATCCTTAAACTTTTCACGAATGCGCAGTATAACAATTTCTGCATCAGGTTCAGGTAAACGGCACGGTGTGAAAGTGTCTATACATTGTTTTGAGACATTAAATTTTACCCAAATTTCACCAAACACTCTAATGGGAATCCAAGTCATTAACCCATATGGAAGTGTGGAAAGTATAGTGGATTTAAAGATTGTCACCGTATATGTTGGCAGTATGCTAGCATTGATACCAGATAAACTGTTTCACCAGATTGGGTCGTTTAAAAACAAAAATGTTTATCAATCGAATCTATGTTATGTAGCAAAAAATTGAGCACACACAGCGATTTGTTTAACGTTTTACAAACTTTAAACTGCATATCCTAAGAACCAATTTGAATTACTATTTAAGTCTTACAACCCTGTGAGACCGAAAAAAATGTTTAATCTCACCACTTTATATAAAATTATCTGCTCAGATTTCAACAGTCACGAACCAATTCAGCTTGTCAAGCTACACGCCTCTTGAAAGCCTACCCGTCAAATTATTTTATCCCCACAATGTAGTAGTCAAAACAAATTATTGGTGTTGCATAACAAAATTTTACAGATTCGGCTATCAGTATGGACATTATAGGACTTCCGCATGACTTTGTCTATTTACAAGAGTAAAGAAAAAAAAGCGTTCTCGTCAGGATAAATAAAGTATTGTTTTTTTTTCGGGCTCGTATACTGAGTTCGCCATCATGTCAAGTACTGTCAAGCTTAAAATACGAGTATAATTATGATTTTGATTTATAGTTTTTGTATTTTTTCAAAATTTATGACATTTGACCGTTAAAATAAATAAAAAAACAAATCCAAACCCCCCCCCCCCCTATTGAAATATGAGTCTTACGAACTGGGCCACGAAAGTAGATGGAAGTTTTTCTGCAGTGACCTCAATGTTGAGAACCGTGACCCGCACTGAATCTGCTGAATATTTTGCACATTTCTCTCAAGTTCTCCCGTCATTAATCAATCCGCAGAACCTGCGGCGAAGGTAGCCCCGTAGCACTCTTTACCTGGTTGATTCAGCCCATTGGTGATTTGCTTTTGCTCATGAGACTCCACATTTTCAGTGATCGTGAGATTTTCCGTGCCCTATAATGCGTCAAGTGCATAATCTTGGTAGCTTCTCTAAGATTTTCAGTTCTTTTTTCGTCGTTCCGTCCATAAAATACCCAGTTATTGTCTCCAAAACTACATCTCGAAAACCTACCTTTTTTCTTGGTCTTTATTGTCCAAGTTACAAAGGAATATTGAAAAAATCTGGGGTTTAACAAGACGTATTTTCATTCCTCGAGTGACGTTGGTTTCTCCAAATTAGTCCTACCCTGGACATAGCACTCTTCGCCATATATATTCTTCTCCTGATTTTAGTATCACATCCACCGTTATCAGCAATTGTAGACCCAAGATATAAAAAAATCATGTACCATATTTTAATCTTTTTGTGCATGTGTTGTAATTTGTTGATTCGATCAATAACAATACTTTTGTTCTTTATTTATTCATTCGATCAATAACCATACTTTTGTTCTTTATTTATCCATTTAGTTGCTTTCATCTTTTATTCTACGGAAGTTATCTTTTATTAACAACACCATGTTTTTTCTTTTCTTTTCAGTCCATTGTTCTTTGACTGTGTGTTTGCGTGCTCATCGGTTTAATATTCTTCAGTTTTATGCAAATTACTCGACCTTTTAATTTAGCATTAAATTAAGGTCAGGGGTGTCCGTTTGATTATAATTTTATTCTTTATTATCGCCGCATACAAATGAATTGTAAGAATTCTAACAATGCACGAAACTATCATAAAAATATTACTACCATCTTCATGGTTGATAAATCATATATACCATATATGGACGGTATCTATTTGAACGTTTTAGATACAATTTTGATGGTTTTACGAAAACCCCGAAATATGCGTGTTATCGATTAGATATTTAAAAAAAAAATAATTGAGTTATGCTCATTCGATATTTCAAATAATCTTTCCATTCATTCATCATCATTCGATTAATTCATTCACAGTAAATAAAATCGACTGTACTTACGTCCGTAAGAATAGCTGTTGTCATAATTACTATTTAATATTCATGTTTAAATTGCGTCATAATTCCAATTTAGTATGTTATTAATATTCTTGTCTTCAAAGAAGTAAATTATTGTCGTAAGGTTTAATTTAATAAAAAGTAATAGATCCTGTAGAAAGAAGAGTAAAGTTCTTTGAATAAATGCGCAAGTATTGGAGAGATAAGCAGAGGAAGTCAACGAGCGTCGCGCTACACATGCTTAGAAAATATAAAATTTTCAAAAGTGCAACAACATCAAGATACTAAAGAGGAAGCTAATAAGCGTCGCGCTGTGGAAGCTCAACGAAAGCATGGTTTTCCATAAATGTAACATTAGCAAGATACTGAAGAGGAAGCCAATGAGCGTCGTGCTGTGGAAGCTCAACAAAAGCATGATTTTCGATAAATGCAACAATAACAAGAGACTGAAGAGGAAGCCAATGAGTGTCGTGCTGAAGAAACACATCGAATACGTGAATTTCGTCAACGTTCTGAGAGAAAACTCAACGAAAGCATGATTTTCGATAAATGCAACAATATCAAGAGACTGAAGAGGAAGCCAATGAGCGTCGTGCTGCTGCAAGCTTAACGAAAGCATGATTTTCAATAACTGAAACAATATCAAGATACCGAAGAAAAAGCTAATTAGCGTTGTGCTACTGCAAAATAAACGAAAGCATGATTTGCGATAAATGCAACAAAACAAGAGACTGAGGAGGAAGCCAATGAGTGTCGTGCTGAAAAAAAAACATCGAATACGTGACTTTCGTCAACGTTCTGAGAGAAAACTTGAAGTTCTCTATCATGACAACTTGAACAGAGTGGAAATTCATAACTGTGATCTCCCGATAAAACATTATAATATAGCCACAATAAAGGAGCTGTTCTTCTTGAATATGAAAATTAACCACGACGTTAGCTACTTAAACTTTTTATGGAGTTTTTAAACAATTCAGAGTTTCCGGGCTACTTAAACTTTTAAACAAACATTCCTTCTTAAAACTTAAGAAGTTTTTATTTTTCAACCTTTCAGATTAGAAATTCAATTGACATACAGTGATTGTTCACATGTTATAGCTATCAAAAACTACGAAAAAAATTTTAATGGATAAGATTTAAAAATACACATACATTTGGACTTAGAACCGAATTCGAATAGCAATAAGACCCTCCATTTTAACCGCTCTTGCCGCCCATCTTTCAGTTAAACCTCTTTGGTTAACAGACCTTAAATTTTAAACTCGTAAATTTTTCTTGCCGCGGTTAAAAACGATTTCAATGTAAACTGTTTTGTTAAATTATCACATATGCACCCACCTTTTTTCACGTTTGAGATAATTCAAAAAATATTGTATTACTCAGAAAATCCTTTCACCTGAATTTTCTTTGTTTCCTTTCTTCACCCATAAACTAATTCTTCTCCCCTACTTCTACTATTATTGTTTAGAGATTGTTCAATGATTTGTGTTTATTTTGTTTGAGAATAAACGAATATGTACTTTGCTTGGTTAGTTGGAAAATATTACCACCTGGCAATAAGCCGCAGATTGTTTTTCTTTTACAATGAAGTGTTTATAAATAAATTAATATATTTATCCATAAATGTGAATGCACAAATAACACAAAATAGTGAAAACAAATAAAAATAATATTTACTTATTAGAAATTTTGAAATTATTTAGATGAATTATGAAAGTGATTTTTTTTATTGCTTTACACTTTCCTTGTAAACAATATAACCTGACGACTTTATAACTATGTTAAAATCTTTTACAATAAATTAGATATACCAAACCATTTAAAAAAATCAAATAAAACCATTTAAAAAACCTTGGTACCAACAGGAATCGACCCGAAAACTCTCGGCTGAAATATAGGTGTCTTACCGACTAGGACAAGGAGGTTGTCTATTTTTTTTTAAAAGTATGCGGAATTTGATCTTAGGGCATGAAAGTAACGCTATTGAAATTTGCCCATTAGTATGCACGTAGTTTTAGAGGCTATAATTTTCAATACCGTAACACTAATGCGATTACACTTTAATTGGGCCGAGTTTGATAAATATTTATGGTTTGCTACGTTTATTTTGTGCGGTACTGTATGTATGTATTCATGAGGTTATGCCTGAAATATAAACCGTTCTTTGCCAGGGTCATCGGCAGAGGCTCCGCAAGGTCCCATTTCTGGCAAATGATAGTTGTACCTCTTCATAATATGAACGTTGTTATGCCAAAAGGACCTCACCCATGTTTTACCTGTTCTGAGATAATTCATACCCGTGGGATCGTGGGTAAAAGAAAATACGACTTGTATCTTTTTTCAGGTAGTTAAGAAGGGGTAAACCCCAATATTCTTCTTTTACTTCCTATCGTGTCAAAGACACCAAATTATTTCCGACCAGAATTCTACCGATGTGCGATCTTGTGTGACCGAGTATGATTGTCAGCTATTCTGCGGATGAAAGACATCTGGTGTATTGGTTTGTTGTGTGCAAACTGTTACACTTTAGTAAAAACACAGTCTTGACATATTAAATCCGTTGACAAGGATATCAAAGTTCCAAGACGATCGACAGGTTTAATCTGTTCTCCTTTCATGAGGCTTTTTTACGTAGCGCTATTTTTGCGCTGTTGTCATAACATGTTTGCATCATGAAATCTACAGAAAAAAACATACATTCAGATGTAAAACGGCCTAAGTGGGAAACCAGTCCGGAAGTTAGTACGCTAGGAATCGAACTGGGGCGCCCGCTTGCTTAGCGTGAAAGCTAACCGTTAATACTACGGCAGACGATTTAACGTAGTCTTAACGTTTAGCATTCTCGTTAAACAAGCGGGGCATTGCAGTAAGCGTTGCCTCGAATACTCCTCACCGTAGATGCGAAGAGTCGATCCATCCCGCAATATTTCACAATTTAGCATTGATCAGTCTTCAACGCCCTTTAAATAAGTTATATTCATAGTCATGTATCGACTCGAATTTAGCTCTGCCACGATATAGAAGGTTATGCTAGACTGTCGACCAACGTACAATGTAAATGGAAGCGTTTTATGGCATTTCTGATGGAACGTATAAAGCAATAAAAAATACGACTTAAAAAAATGCACACACATAAACAACCTCACATGCAGATGTGCGAAATCATACGATCCAAACAATAAACATATTGAAACATTGCAAATTTGCGCTTTAAATTTACATTATCTTTGAAACTTTCATCGAAAGTATTGTCAAAATTTAGATGGTATGATAATGATCAACCGTTCCATTGCGTGAACTAATTTTTCACGAACTTTAGTATTATTAATTTGTGTGTTAGGTTCTTCGTTATCATTATGTGAATAAATAAAACCAACCCATAACTGTCAAGTATGCCCCAAAATATCCAAACGAAATATCCCACGTCCGTTTACAAGATTCGATGAAGCAGGAAGGTGTCTTTAAATCGGACCGATACTCCGAGCATAAATCATCAACAGTGCGTCAATAATGCACTAAAATATTTTTTAATATGTTTTTATTTTTTTACTATGTTACCTATAAATAAATGGTTATGACTTTAAACCAGTTTCTATTTAACAGCGCAATAGTTATTTTTATTTCGGATTTAATCGTGTATTACGTAGTTTCAAGCTTACATTTGATAAGCCTACCCTCCCCGAAATTGATGCTTATAAAATGTTCGTAATTTTGTTTTTATCTTATTACAAATTCGTTCCTTTATGTTCCTTCTTTTTAAATACTTTTACCACCATGAAAGTAAACCATTTCAATTTAAATAAATCTTTACGCAAGCGAGTCCAACTAATCAAAGCCCGGCTTTTAGCTAGAAAATTATTTACTTTTACCTATATAATTTGTTTTGTAGTGAAATTTTACCTTAGTATTCATATTTACGTTTGTCACACTCCACATTACTTCAGCCCAGTGCGAGTGTTACGCTTGCTTGCTTCTAACTCCGTCTCTGGCTTCTGTACACTCTCTGCCAAAATAATTGTTACAGTTATACAAGAATAACTTTATTAAAATTAATTCATTAGATTATAATATTACAGTACGTGACCATAATATCCACAGAACTGTTGAAATTATATTTCCAACAATGGATAAGTGTGTTTACGAGCTTTTGTTATCCGATATCGCGCTGATTTGAATTCTGTCCATCGGAAAATACTGTTCTGTTGGTCGGTACGGCACGTTGCTTGAATATTCAGATTTTCATTGTAATAATCGGTTTACTTTTGTAAAGTCAAATATCGAATTCTGTCCATCGGAAAATATTATTTTGTTGGTCGCTACGGCACGTTATGGAAATATTCATGTTTTAATTGTAAAAAATCAGTCTACTCTTGTAAAATCAAATATTGAATTCTGTTCATCGGAAAACATTATTTCGTTGGGCGGTACTACGCCAAGTTGAGTGAATATTCATATTTTTATTGTAATAATCGGTTTACTTTTGTAAAGTCAAATGTCGAATTCTGTCCATTAGAATATAATATTATATATGTAGTTGGTCGGCACGCGAAGTTGCGAGAATATTCATATTTTCATTGTAATAATCGATTTATTTATTCAATTCAAATATCGAATTCTGTCCATCAGAATACATAATATTGTTGGTCGGCACGCCAAGTTGCTTGAATATTCATTGTTATAATCTATTTACTTTTGTAAATTTAAATATCGAATTCTGTCCATCGGAATATATCATTTTGTTGGTCGGTACGCGAAGTTGCGTGAATATTCATATTTTCATTGTGATAGTCGGTTTACTTTTGTAAAGTCAAAAATCGAGTTCTGTCTATTGGAAAATATTATTAGTCGGCACGTCAAGTTTCGTGAATATTCTTATTTTCATTGTAATATTTTTTTCACTTTTACTAAAAATATGAATTCGACGGAATAAAGCATCATGTCAACGGGCATAATGATAATAATACATATATATGAAATAAAGAAATCCCAAAGCAAATTCAATGGTGTCAATTCTGAAATTCAAAAAGTGAAAGTCTTTATTATTATTTAGTATATAGATTCTCATTCTACCGATTGGTGATCGAGTCGTACGTCTAACAGCGGTTCTCTAGGACCTACGGCAAAGTGAACGATGGTAGACAGCAGTTACCGGTTCTAGATGGAGTCAGCGACTCGTGGCAGCGGGCAGTCTTCACAACTGTTATTGCCCTGAGCGCTGGAGGCTATGAAGAGGTTGCACCTAGCACTTTCACTACTCGGCGTCTCTAAAAGTCTAGTCGTCTAGGGAGAGTAACGGGGATTTAAATTTTCATTCGAATTTTATCACTAAAGTTATACAATTATTTAGATAGTTTTTTTACATTTTATGTCGCATTATTATTTTATATACGAGTATGATAAGCATGAGAGCTGAACAATACTATAATTTGTTAATTAATTATAGTTCACAACTGTATTTAGCAACAACCTTTGTTGTACTGTATTACACTTTCACCGTGTATAGTAAAACCTGTAATAAAAATACAATTTATATAGAGCCGTTATAGAGGTCGTAAAAAAACTGAAGTGGAAGTGGGCTGGGCACGTTGCCCGAATAACGGACAATCGTTGGACGTTTGAAATTATCCAATGGTACCCAATAGGAAGAACTAGGCATGTAAGAAAACCGAAAACACGCTGGGTGGATGAAATTCATAAGCAAACAAGATTACGTGGCAGCAATGCGCTAAGGACAGTATTTCTTGGAAACAACTTGGATAAGTCTTTATCCTGGCAGTGAATGATGTAGGTTGATGATGATATAGGTCCGTTGTTGCGTTAAAATTCAGAATTCTAAGTTTGTACACCATGCACCGATATGTGTGTATTATCTGTGGTAGCTAGCTATTGTTGTTTTTCGAAATGCGGTTCCTTGAACTAGAGAAGAGTAACTCACCTATATCTAGATATTAATTTTTATGTTCTATTCAGCGATCACAGTATTTAATTTACACGTGGTATAAGCTGGTTAACCTAAAAGAGGAATTCCTAGTTAGTCAGCCAACAGGTCTTCGGTATCTGAGCGTAGTAAGTATTATGGGGGAAAGGGAATATGTTATATTTATGATTATTGAAATGTTTGTTTTTAAACTCCTTCTTTTTGTTGTATCTTATCTTGTCATGTAAATAAATAAAATTGAACACCTACATCGTATTTTTGAGACATTTCGTTACAAGTTAAAAAAAAAAACAATTAAATTTTTTATCTTGCTATTGAAATTGTAAACACAGAAAATTTTATATTTGACATTTATTCATATTCTGGTGAAAGTTCAGACATTTTATATTATTTTTCTGAATAGTTAATAAAATTATAAATGGTCATATTAGTGAAATTGCTTGATTATGGATATTTCCTTTTGTGATTTTTGGGAAATGAAAGTTGAACATGATTAATAAGAAATCAAGCTATAAAAAAAGTGTTTATTTTTTAGAAAGTGAGCGAATTTTTAATATGTCAACTGATTTTCCATGAAGGTGTTGATGTTTATTAATTTTCGGAGAATACTTGTTTTTCACGTGAGGGTATTAGATTCAACTCCTAATTGTATCCAAAAACGAAACATAATGGTTCATATTCATTCAAAAACGAAACATACTATAAAAACGACACATAGTTGGTTCAGTTCGTCTCGGCATGAGGCAGTGCTACATGTAACTACCACGTATTATGAAGGATATTGGGTTAAGTGCCTACTCCAGTAGTTCTAAGCCCATATGATCGATAGTATTATCTCTATCGCGCACTGCTGAAGGTTTGCATTCCTGTTGCGAATTT
This sequence comes from Odontocerum albicorne, assembly GCA_949825065.1. Taxonomy (NCBI): domain Eukaryota; kingdom Metazoa; phylum Arthropoda; class Insecta; order Trichoptera; family Odontoceridae; genus Odontocerum; species Odontocerum albicorne. The sequence continues at coordinate 25,036,251 of OX463858.1, forward strand.
CTTGAGAAGTACAAAACAAATAAATTATTTACATCGATGTCTGTAGGTGGTTTCATGAACTCGTAATTATTTATTTTATTTCAAAGGTCAAATAACCTTTTTGATACAAATATTTTAAAAAAAACATCAACATTACAAATATTTAAAAAAAAGACAAACATCAGCCTTTTTGATAAAAATATTTAAAAAAAAACGTTAAATTAAATATAAACACGAAAGCAGTGTTATACTGTAGGAAAAAAACGGTACAATTCGATCAACACAACAAAGAAAAATCAATCAATTCATCCCAGCAAGAACAACTTATTCACTTTACTCCTGTTCGTAGTCAAAGCCATATAAAAATCCATACAATGCTCAGTTTGACTACCCAATATGTGTACTCTTGTTATGCAAGATTTTGTGGAATAAAACATTTTGACAATTTTTAGAGTACACTCTGATCAAAGGTGCTCTGATTCGGTTTTCTAACCCATTATTACTGACATTAAAAAACGGGTTGAGTATAAGAAAAGGAAGGTAGTGGCTGCAGCTATTAGATTAGGGATTTCTCCACTTCCACGTTTGTTCAGAAAAATATGTTTGGTGAGAAAGCAGCAGAAAGCTTACCAACGGGAGATAAACCATACTGAAACCTTTACAAATCTTCCGACATTCGGTTTAAGGTTTAGTGTAGTATATACGTGTAGTGTTTGTATGCAAAATTATACATTATGATAAAACCTCTCAAAAAGAGTTGTCTTCAAGTGCTTCCTATAGTTGCGTACGCCACCCATATCTTTAACACTAAGAGCTAGACCATTCCACGCCACATGACCAGTAACGGCAAAAGCTTTGTCACAATACTTCACCCTATTTGATCCATTTGGAACGATCAATTTATTAGATGAAAATAAAAACGATCTCAAAGTTCAACTCCTCTCCGAAGGAACATCTCTTAGACACGACTTCGAAAGGTACTATGTAGACATCCCATTAAGGAACTTGAATACATAAATATTAAATTTGAAATCAATTCGTTTGCGATATGACTCAATGTTGACTTTTTACTACCGTATGTTATATCAACCTAGTAGCCAAATTGAGGAGACTGGAGTCGAGACATTTTTGAAACAGGCAGACTAGAAAAAAATAGGTTACAATAATCTATACGTGATACAACAAATCATTTATTAAGCATTTTTATTTACTTTGTTGGAAAAATATTTGTAAATCTTCTTCTTCTCCCTGGCTCCATCCCAACTCACTGTCTGCGAAGACTGTTGGGGTCAGCTCTCCTCGTCCTCAGGTTGTATGCTCTTCTGTCCCGGACCACGTCCCCCAGGCCGTGCCTCTGCATCAGGTTATCTTTTTGCACCACCCACGAATTCTTTGGTCTTCCTCTGGTTGTTATTCGAGGAAGATCCATGAAGATCGCCTGGTTTACAATATGATCGGGTGTTCTGCGTCCAGCGTGCCCACACCATCTCAATCGCTTCTCCTCCATCTTACTGTTGATGTCTGTAACACCTAGGCTTCCACGAATGCGTGAACTTTTTATTTTGTTTCTTAGGGACACACCAGCTGACCATCTTAACACGCGCATTTCAGCAGTTTCTAGTTGCCTAGAGAAAGAGTTATACATCGTCCAGCATTCGGAGCCATATAGGAGTGCGGATCTGACAATCGTTTGATATACTTTTCCTTTTAACTTTACTGGCATTTTCGGATCACATAGAACTCCCGTCATTGATCTAAACTTCATCCATCCCACACTACTTATATGTGTTACATCTGCTGCACATCTTCCATCGCTATGAGCTGACCCATTTGTAAATAAACGATGAATAATAATAAAGAGGTGGAGAGTAGAGAAATCAGTGTTTTTCACGACAAACGAGCTGACCCAGATACCATTCTGTCAGAAATTGTGATGTTCAGCTGTTTCCATTTGGTCCAATCAAATTTAATCAGGGCAATGCAGGATGTCCCACTCTGGATGGACGAATTAATGAATTGGGAGGTCATCGTTCTGGAATGTTCTTTGGCGTGGCGAGTGTTTGAAATAAATTATTTAAATATTGGTGCGAGGAAAAGAAAGTAAGGATTCCTGTGAAAACAAACAGTCCTCGACTTCTCAGCTAATTCAACGTTGATGTATTTCTTTCAATATGATTTCATCGTACCCGTACCTTTAAATACAATAATTTGACAACTGGGAGTGTTCGTGAATAACACTCTCAGTCGAGTTTAAATTGATAAGGTAATATTTAGGATCTTCTTTAGTATTTAGATTTTTGTCATCTTAAACTAAAATTTCAATCTGTTTCCAATTTCGGACAATGCGGACGTCTGTTATTTGGATACTACGGAGGAACAGTTGAACATAGTACGAGTTTATATGTTAGTCTTCGAAATTATTGTATAGAATTAATTTTTAACCTGAGAAAGCCCTCTCGTGTCACTTTGTATTAAAAATAACTTTATTGTAATTTCTTTAGTAAAACACTGTTTATTTCACTAAACATAACGGTATAGCAAAAAACAACATTCTTGTTTGTGTTTCCTTGATAATGAGGTGAAAACCTTGAAACCGTAAGGGTTATATCATTATATCAAGTGGAATAAACGGTGTTTTATTAAACAAACTACAATGTCTTTAAACCTCCAGAGTGTTAACGCCTTAAATATAAATAAAATGAAATAACTTGATTGAACATGAGAAAAAGACGCGAATTTACGTATCTCTTTTACATAAAATTCTTAACTCTCTCAACACCCCCCCCCCTTTTTCGCCGAAAATATTCAGCTTTTTTTCCGGCCATGAACTTGGCGCCACTTTTATTTATTTACTTTTTGATGCACATAGTCATACATGGTGATTCTGACAGGCACATTGTTATATAGCAATTTCTTCTAACCAACTAACTTATCTTCGACATGTTTGATTGTTGTTACCATGACAGATAACAAAAAAAATTGAGTAATCAAAATGACTAATTTCTAAATAATTATGGTAGAATTAGAGGAAAGGAATTCGTTCAAAGGGAAGTGAAGTAAAAAAGGAAGGAAGGATATTATCAGTAATGTAACATTTTGCCAATTTCTCTTGTATGTCATTAAGGATGGTGCACATCTACTTACTCTTGGAAGTTCGTTCCACAGTCACGCCCAGTAGACTGCAAATGAAGATCAATGAAAATGAGCTGTGATGATTTGATTGGACCAAATGGAAATACCTGAACATCACAATTACTGACGGAAAAGTATCTGGGTCGGCCCATTTGTCATCAAATCAGTGCTTTCCATACTCTTCGTCTCTTTATCATAAGGGGTTCGTTTATTCACAGAGGTGTTTCCAACAAAGGAAGTAAAAACTGTTAGTAAATAATTTATTGTATCGCGTCTCTGTTATTCTATTTTTTCCAGTTGCCCAATTCGAGAACCTCAAGACTCGAGTCTGTTTTCAATTCAGCTGCTAGGCTGATACACGGCAGTAAAAAGTCTGCATTTGGTCATACCGCGAACGAATTAATTTCAAACTTTATACTTATTGTACTTATTGATGTCTTCATTGTACCTTTCGAAGTTGTGCCTGAGAGATGTTCCTTCGAAGAGTAGTTGAACTTCGAAATCGATTTTTTTCATCATTTGATAAATTGATCGATTCAAATGGATCGAATAGGGCGAAGCATTATGAGAGAGCTTTTGCCGTCGTTGGTCCTGTGGCGTGGAATGATCTACCTCTTGGTGGTAAAGATATGGGTGGCGTTTGCAACTTTAATAAGCACTTGTCCTTATCACAATGTATGATTGTAATTAATCGTAATAAATAATTTACTGTATCGCGTTTTGGTATTTAACGGAGTTTCGCATTGCTCGATTGAAGAGAACGTCTGTGCTCTGAAGGAAAGTGAAATTTTTTGAGTAGATATATATAAAGGAGAATTGGGATTGTGAAGCGCACAAATAATGTCGACAAAACGTGAAGGTTCCTTCAGTGCCTTATGTTAAATCATTGGTGATTCACTCAAACTCAGACATTCAAAAAAAAAACTCAGACACTCAAACGTGATTCAACGTTTTAAGGTTAAATATATTTATAACTTGCAAAAGTTTTAGAGTTTGTTCAGCTCATTCAACACTCCTTATTAGTATCCAAATGATACATCTCGCCTCGTTGTGATGACTCTTACAAAGTTTCACGGTCAAGTTTATCTAAAATGCATAAATTTTATTCTATACTCAAGTAAATGTAACATGGTCCATGTGACATTTGAAATGTCATGTCTCAAAGGGATGTGGAAAAATCGTTTTTTTTTACAAATCGAATCATTTTTTTATAAATCGAAAAATTGTTTTTTATCTAAACTGACGTTTTAATTCCTAATTTTCATTATACTGACTTTCTAATGTATTGTATGATTTGTATCTATCTTTAAATTGACCTAGATCAACTACGAATTAATACTAATTACGAACATTTAATTTTATGTATGAAAAAAATCTAAAATCCAATTATCGTATACCCCATTCCTAGCCAATGCAGACTAACGTAGTGACTTTTGATGAACGTCACCAAATATTATTTGATTTTAACAAACTGACACAATTTTGCTAATTTGAAACAAGATGTTTTAATTTGTCATTATTGTAAGTTTTATGTAATATATTTACCTAAATAACTTACTATTTATTAGAATCGAGGCTTATATTAAAGTTGATAAAATAATTAAAATTACTGAACGTCGTTACAAGGTTGTATTGGGGCAAATTTGTGAAACGTCACAGGGACCATGCTACATTTTCTTTAGTATAGTAGGTTGTTTCTCAACAGCCACTCAAATGTTGTACTTGCACAAAGACGACAAGCCTTATCAGGTACATTACTTATGCTACCTATTACACACTATCATTAGCTTTATCATATAATATAATTGATATACGGAGATAAAAATTTGAGTTAACTGTGATTTTATAATAGAATGTCATTTTTTTAAATAAATGTGCTCGTTTTTTTTTTTTCAGAAAACGAGTAATTTTTCTTTTGTACACACAAGCTATTTTTATTTTCGCGACCTCTGAGTATTTCACCGCCAACCCCTTGGGGGTCGCGACCCATAGGTTGAAAAACGCTATTCTAGAATTTACTCTACTTTTAGTATCAAATAAGATAAAAGAGCAAACGTACATCCATGCTTCTCCTTGCGTAGTTCCGCACCATTTGCATAAAAACGATGAAATCGAATTTACAATGGAACCAAAAAAAAATATACGGAAACAACATCGTGATGCTCGAATGGATTCTGGATACACATAGTCAAAACGACAACACAATTCAAAAGTAATATTTTCTAGTCTTTGTTTGTATAACATTCCCTTTTGCTCATCGCCGCTGACCTCTGATGGGAATCGGGCCGCGAGAAAGTATTGTACCCAGTCAAGCGAGTTTCATTTTCAATGGCACGCCAATCTCGTATTTTTTTGGAGTCACGGTGACCCTATTTTTTGCCGGAACTATCAACTTGCACCAGTAACGAAATTTCTTATGCTAGTAACTAGTTTATATGGGATTGGATGGGCCATTCTTCATTATCGTCATCATGGCTCCACAGCTTGGATCAAGCAAATGGAAGGAGTATTCTACGATCAGCATTTACAGCCACGGACTTGTAGAACTCTGAGTCCCTCTTTCGATCCATGCACTTATCAAAGTCATAACATGCCTTTGCTAATATTTCTTCTGGTGTGGTAAAATTCAAGATTGAAAGGTGTTTGTAGGAGGTATAAGAGTATGTTAATCAAGTCACGAGATACCATCTACCCAGGAAGTTTCCCTAAACTGTCAAGTTATATGTAGATCAAGGATGGCTGCCAACTCATAGATTTCCTTGGTCTACGTATGTCAAGATTGAAAGATCCATTAGGATCGTACATTGGTAAGTGTCCTAACCATCGTAGTCAAACTTTATACAATTAAAAATACATGGTTCTCTGAAGTGCTTCAATTACGATCGGTTATTCTTCGTGATCGAATATGATTGTCAGCCATCTTGTGGATGGATGATGCCTATTCGTATATTGGTTTATTTTAAGCAATCTGTTGAACTTCAGCAAGTATACAGTCTTGACAGATCCAACCCAAATTTCCGATGGCTAGGAGATTAAATTAACAATACGATTGACAGATTTAATCTGACGTTGCATTTCATTAAGCAGAGCTTCATACAGCGCTATTTTTGCCTTGTTTTTTTTAAGTTTTAATAGAATTTATGGTACCCAGCATAAAAGCTACCGAAAAACGGTAGTGAATTGTATAACAAATGTGGGGAGAATATTTGAGAATGAATATTGGGATATCTAGTCAGGAAATCCAAAAGTGTGAAAAGAAAAGCAAATGCAATATATGGTTGAACTATGAAAGATTGGAGCAAGTTGAAGTATTCTACTGTTTGGGTAGTATTTTCTTATGTGATGGAATAGTTACGAGGGATATCGAACAGCGTGTAGCGATATAAAATAAGGGGCACTAAAACATGTATGATATATATATATATATATATATATATATATATATATATATATATATATATATATATATATATATATATATATATATATATATATATATATATATATATATATATATATATATATATATATATATATATATATATATATATATATATATATATATATATATATATATATATATATATATATAACATATACTCGAACCGGACAGTATCAAAATCTGCCGAGATGGTAGTTCACGGTAGTATTTTAGTATCAACTTTAATGTATGGGTGTGAAACGTTGACTTGGAAAAATACTGATAGGAACCAAATAAATTATGTAGAAATACGTGCATTGAGAATAATACATGGAGTGTACAGTGTATGACTGAATGCGAAATAAAGTGATTAGGGACGAATGTGAACTTAAGGCTGATGTGTTGAGTAACGTGAATAAGAGCGAGATGGTTTGGGCATATAGAATGAATGAAGAAAGACTAACAAAATAAATATATAGTGTAAATGTGAGCGGAAGACGTGGTAGGAAAAGACCAAGGAAAGTATGGTTAGATCAATTTTACAGTATTTTGAAAGGAGGAAACGTAGAAAATCAATGAAATCGTCGACGTTGTATGAAAAGGTGTTTGAATATAGAAGGGGCTAAGAATGAGTCTCGTGATAGGAAACACTGCCTACCTCGACTGGAAAATGCCGTGATGGTGTGTAGGTATGTCAATTTAACATAAAACCAAAAAAAAGTGTTTTTTCTCAATTTAATTGATCAACAATACGACCTCAATAGCCTTATTGGTAAGGCATCTATCTTCTAACCTCGGAGATTAAGGGTTCGATTCCCGTTGGTAGCCAATTTATTTAGAAAGGTAGTCAGTCTGGATTTTCCCTCCAAGAACCTTCAACATCTTTTTAGGGCACTAAAACTTATGTACTCGAACCGAACAGTACAAAATCTGCTGAGATGGTAGGTAGTTCACAAAATAATTTGATCAACATATTTGACGTATGGGTGAAAAACGTGCACAAAGACTTAAAAGAGCCGAATAAATACTGTAAAAATGGGTGCACTGAAAATAATACATCGGGTGATATTTGATGACAGAATACTGAATGAAGTGATTAGGGACAAATTTGAAATTAAGGATGATGTGTTGAGTAAGATGAAAAAGAGCATTCTGTGATAGTTTGAACATGTGGAACGAATGAATGAAGAAAGACTATACAAAACAAACATACAGTGCAAATGTAAGTAGAATGTGTGATATATCAATGAACTTATGATCGGATCAAGTAAATGACATTTTGAAAGAAGAAAACGTTGAGAGTCTGATAAATATTAAGAGTCGTACGTATGTGATAGAGGCGAAGGATGTGCATCGAGATGGTGTGACAGAGAAATGCCATGATGATGTATGTGTTGTGGATAATGAAAAGGAAGAAATCTGATAAAAATATCCATAACATATTATTGTTTCACAAATCCCTTTTCTTTTCTTTCCAACAATTAACTTTGTATGTGTTGTCGGGTAGACGTGGCAACAATCTTATTTGTCAAATTATAAAAGTTTCGAAAACAAAGGGGAAAGTTTAAAATATCGTAAGTCTTCGTTGTTGCCGGGTGAAGAAACTATTTTATATATAATATAACATAGGTTTATATAATTTCTCAACATCGTTGTTGTGTTGCCGTTGCGCAAATTGTTATAAATTAATATCGTGAAACCGCGAAATTGGAAAACGGGGCGAAGAGTTTCCAGCGTCGGATGTGAGCGAGGCGTTGAAGCCAGATTGACACTTTTAATTACTTCTTTGATGAGTTTGATTTGGCGAGAAATAAGGTAAGAATGTGTTAAAACTTCTATTTGATTTTCAGAAGCGTTGAAAATAATAAAAAAAAACTTGGCAACATTGAGATAACGAGTTTCGAAACAAAAATATATGTGTCTGAAATTAATTAAGAGTGAGAAAGAGGTAGTAAATTAAAAATAATTATTGGTCTATTGATGGCAACATAGTAAGTACTCGTACATATATAAATACATTCCAAAATTGAGCATATATCTGAAGATAAAATGCATTTAAAAGAGAAGCTATTAAAAGGTCTGGACTCATCCCATAACATCCCCTCGGCCGAGATATACCCCACCAATATAGGTCGAGAACATCAGATGTTTTTTAGCCAACACCCTTGTACATGTTGGCTATGAAAAAAAAAACAAAAAAAAATATGGTAGAAAATAATATTAAAAAAACAAAAAACAAATACTACCACCTCATGTTAGCAACCGTCAGTAAAACAAAAGAAAAAAGCTGAAGAGTCCAAATAAAATTACAAATGGAATATGATGTTCACACATACAAACTACAACAAAAAAGATGAAAATGATGTTCACACATACAAACTATAACACAAAAGATGAAAATAAACAAAGCAGTAATATAAAAATTAATGAGAATATAACGCACAAACACGCACGCACAACCCCCGAGTCACCGCCAGCGAAAATAGCAAAAAAGCAAATAAGAGTCCAAATCACAAAAAAAAATCACTAACTATTATTTAGAAGGAAACATTTCAGAGCATTTCTGAAGGTATAACTAACTATTCACTCGCTCTTTCAAGGGCAGCGGCAAATCATTTCAGCATTTGCTGGCTGAGTATGAGAATGATCCCTTGAATAATGTAAGATTATGGTTTGGGATGATTAAAAGAGTTTTTCTGCTTCTTTTCATAACGTAAAAATCTCAAACCCAATTAAGTTTTTCGAAGAGATAAGGTGGCATTTTTGTCTTGATAATCTTATGCATGAGTAAGCTTAAGTGAATAAATAATTGAGGTTAGAATAAATTAAGGCAATAGGAGAAATTTAAATTTAGTTAAATTGAGGGTGTATTAGAAACTGAAGAATATGTGTGAATGTGGACGAGTATGAATTAGAGAATGTTCTATAGTATAATATGATCACATTCAATTTGGAAAATTGCATGCATTTTTTTGATCTTATCTAGCAGACTTTAATAGTGTTGCATTCAAACCCACGTTGCCTGCCCAACTGCCGGTATGCGAAGCGGACAGATGCGAACCACTTTCTCCTGGCAGATGTCGGGTTATTCGAGGTGAGTTAGTGCAAGAGTACCACAAGTGGGCCGCGTGTAAAAAGGATATACAAATCACTCATTTAATTTCAATTGACCTGAGTAGTACACAGGCGATATCCTAGTTAACTGGGATCAAGACAAACGACAGGCAATAAACCCACTTCCGCATAATTTGAGTGTCCATTTAAAATTACTTGGTTTTTTATTACTTGTTGTTACATACACGTATTATTGTAGGATTTAAATTCAAAGGACAATTTTATTTAGAGAGCAAACCCTCAAGGGCGCTTTAATCCAGGACTCGAACTCATTATTATTAAACAAATCACGTCTTGCAGCGCTCGAGCGAATCATATATTACACTTTCCTTGTACATATTACAACCCTATGGGATAACTGCCATGTGATAACTTCTTCCAATCAACGAGAACGTTGTTTATGAGGCCTTAAGTGAAGCCAGATTGAACATCTTCATTTTATTAAATCCGGGTTCCAGTGGAAATCGAACCCGCAACCTCCGAATCAAAAGACAGGCGGCTTACCAACTAGGCCACGGAGGTCGTTGGGTTAGTATTATGTATTTTGCCATGTTGATAGAATAAAATATTTAAGTCTGGAGAAAATTGGATCATAGAAACAGTTGAGGGAAGGCGAACAAAAGGAAAGTGTCCTATGAGATTGACGGATCAAATAAAGCAGTTAACAGGATTATTTTTAAGCGCTGTATTCAATACGGCTAAGGATCGGGTGCGATGGAGACATGTGGTCCGCCGAGTTCGAGGCATGTCAGATGACTACAACGCTCAGCAAAATAATATGCCTCCTAAAGTAATTTCGTATTTTTTGACTTAATTCAAACTCGAAATTACACCAAATGGTCTTGGACAATGGTTTTCAATCATTTCAGTCCTCAACAATCCCTCGTGTCTTCGAGTGCTGCTAGTTCTGAATCAAGGTATTGATTTGGTCGTCATTAGTTGTAATCGGCCTTTCAGAGTATCACATTTACGGTATTTTTTTAAACTACATTTGACACATACTATTAAATACTGCATCGTCACCATACTGGTATGAATGAACATTTTGAATGAAGCTAGCAAAGGAAATTTTGTCCTTACGATATCTATTCGAGAAATACGAAACTTCTTTCGGATAATACAATAAATAAATAAAATAAATTACTAAATAGGACTTGAAAAATAAAATAAACGAAATAACAGTTGAAAAAAACTGATTTTTGACAACCTTCGTGACCTAGTTGATAAGACACTTGATCCGGGAGTTTCGTGTTCGATTTTCGATGACACCCAAAAAAAGATATAGGTACAAGGGACTCCTTGTATATCTTTATAAAGTAAAATTAAAACAAAACAAGTGAAAATACTCACGTGCGTTAAGAACGTGTGTGCCTTGGCGCTTTTTTACTTGCAGTAGAGATAAGTTAGCGTGCTAACCACTGGGCCTAGTGTGCTAATTATTATAGATATTAAAAAAAACCAATGGTTTTTCACCCAAATGTGGGTCTTCTCAGCCAGTGAGCAAGCAATGTTATTCTCTTATTAAATTTTCCAAATTTAGTTACATTCTCTTGTTTAATTATTTAAATGTAGTTACATTATGTTGTTCAATTATTCACTTCTTGTTACATTGTCTTGTTTATTTATCCAAATATTGTTTATTACGTTATAGGTAAAATATCGTTATAACAAATAGCAAATAAACATTTTTACTAGAATAAAGAGCATTGTTTATTGAATCGAACGAACATACATAAAATAATATATTTAACAAATCTTGTTTTAACGAAATAACAATTTCAGTATAACGAACACTTTTTAGTTTAAAATACCCGTTGATTGGATTTAAATCAACGGGGCTTGGATAACACAAGCAATTTTTAACGAATGAATGGCTCACGCATTTTATGATAAATGTTGCCCTATCTTTAGTATAACGAAATATTGATTTTGGTTCCATAATTTTCGTTAAGCGGGATTCAATTTGTATCTTGTTATAGTTACATTCTCTTTTTGAATTATTCTAATGTAGTTATAATCTTAATTATCCAAATACAGTTACATTACGAGTGTTTAATTATCCGAAAGATACATTCTCTTGTTTGACCATTTAAGTATAGTTACTCGTACAATAAAAAATAAAAATAACCTTTATACGCCGGTTCACATTACTTGACAAAAAAATAATGTTTTTTTCTGTCTCACTCGCTCGCGCGGTGCCCGCTTTTCGTCGCTCAGTCTAACGGTAATGTTTGTAGAGATTATTGCAAGAGTACTGCATATTGGTACCCTATAGAGCAGCTGTTGCGCCAACCGCTAAAATGCGAGGTTCAATACACGGCCGAGACATTGGAGCCGCGATCCGCCACTGTGCCGAGGTCGAGCGGAATGTGTTTTGGACTTGGTCATTCAATGATAAATAAATGGACGTATATTTTCTAAAAGGAAACCAAACCAAAATGGAACATGTTTTGAGATATCGATGGAAACGTAAAATAATTTTATAAGTACCACATTGAATTTTTTTGAGATATAATTATTGAAGTATAATTTTAACATATATCACATTTTGACTATTTTGAGAGTAACATAATATGAGTATGTACCACAGTTTATGTGTTTTGAGAGATTCACGGGAACATAGCATGATTTTGTACAAAATTTTATCTGATTTGATTTTTTTTTTTTTTTTATTCACATTTTGCCTTTTTTGAGATATCGAGGATAAAATGGCATAATTGTGTACCATATTTAACCTATTTGGAGATATTGAAGGAGACATATAATTTTAAACCACATTTTACCTAATTTAAAATATAAATAGCATAATTCTGTTTTAAATTTGGCCTGTTTGAGAATGTAAGAGAAACATGTGTAACATGATTTTGTACCATGTTAGAACTATTTAGAGATATTGAAGGAAACATATCATAATTTTGAACCACACTTTACCTGATTTAAAATATGTATAGCATAATTCTGTACATTTCATTTGGACTGAGAATTTGAGGGCAACATAGCATGATTTCGTACCACATTTTACCAATTTTTGAGATATTGAAAGCATAATGTTGTACTAAATTTGATAGCATAATGATGTACTAAATTTGATCTGTGTTGAGATTTTGAAGGAAACTAAGTATGATTATTTACTCCACTTATCTGAGTTGCGATATATAGGGAATTTTTGCATGATTATGTACAAAATTTGTCCTGTTTTGATATATTCTGGGAAACTTAGCATGATTTTGTGCCACATTTCACATATTTTGAGATATTGCTAGCATAATGCTGTACTAAATTTGATCTTTGTTGAGATTTTGAAGGAAACTAAGTATGATTATTTACTCCACTTATCTGAGTTGCGATATATAGGGAATTTTTCCATGATTATGAACTAAATTTGACCTGTTTTGATATATTCTGGGAAACTTAACATGATTTTGTGCCACGTTTCACGTATTTTGAGATATTGATAATCATAATGCTGTACTTAATTTGATCTCTGTTGAGATTTTGAAGGAAACTAAGTATGATTATTTACTCTACTTATCTGAGTTGCGATATATAGGGAATTTTTGCATGATTATTTACAAAATTTTACTTGTTTTGATATATTCTGAGTATGTTAGCATGATTTTGTGCCACGTTTCACATATTTTGAGATATTGATAAGCATAATGCTGTACTAAATTTGATCTCTGTTGAGATTTCGAAGGAAACTAAGTATGACTATTTATTCCACTTATCTGAGTTGCGATATATAGGGAATTTTTCCATGATTATGTACTCAATTTTACCTATTTTGATATATTCTGGGAAACTTAGCCTGATTTTGTGCCACATTTTACATGTTTTGAGATATTGATAGCATAATGCTGTACTAAATTTGATCTCTGTTGAGATTTTGAAGGAAACTAAGTATGATTATTTACTCTACTTATCTGAGTTGCGATATATAGGGAATTTTTGCATGATTATTTACAAAATTTTACTTGTTTTGATATATTCTGAGTATGTTAGCATGATTTTGTGCCACGTTTCACATATTTTGAGATATTGCTAGCATAATGCTGTACTAAATTTGATCTGTGTTGAGATTTCGAAGGAAACTAAGTATGATTATTTACTCCACTTATCTGAGTTGCGATATATAGGGATTTTTTGCATGATTGTGTACTCAATTTTTTCTATTTTGATATATTCTGGGAAACTTTGCATGATTTTGTGCCATATTTTACATGTTTTGAGATATTGATATCATAATGCTGTACTAAATTTGATCTGTGTTGAGATTTTGAAGGAAATTAAGTATGATTATATACTCCACTTATCTGAGTTGCGATATATAGGGAATTTTTGCATGATTATGTACTATATTTTACCTGTTTTGATAAATTCTGGGAAACTTAGCTTGATTTTGTGCCACATTTCACATGTTTTGAGATATTGAAGAAATCGGCATAATTCCTTTTTTACTATCTACAATTCAACATTTACTATTATATTCTTAATAGAAAGACGTACCGTAGAGTATAAGTAAAAATTACCAATACAAACCCCACCTTTTGCACATGGAGAAGATTAATTAACTAAGCACGACCTGTGACGAAGTGGTCTTGTTCCTTGATTACAAATTTCACATATTTATCATAAAATACAAAAATCTTTATTTTCTGTATTCACAACACTATAAAAACTGAAATCCCAAGCTTTCACATTTACAATTACAATCGCATCATAATCTCAAAACCACATAAATATCATGTCCTACAACTCCTTACCTTACTCTCTGCATTCGCACGCAGAGTGACTAATTTAAAAATACGATCAACTATGAGTTCTTAAAATCTTATATTCTGAAATTAATTTAGAAAATTTCAAATACATCAACAAGTAGATAAATAACTGCATTAACGTTTCATTAAATTTCTCAAAACATTTAACATATGCTTTACCTTGTTATTCTCCTCTTAATATCTCTTTCGCCTCTCGTACATCAACGAAGTATATAAGTTTCCCATAAAGATTTGGAGTTTATGCAGTCCTTGATGTGAGGATTAACTTATAGTACTCGTAGATCCGAAAGCATAAGGATTAGTGTGGATTTAGGGATGTCCGATAATGTCCAAGTCCTTATGGAAAAATACGGATGTTTAATAGCCGTAAGATGTCCTTAGGTCATCCCCTAAGTGACAGTTTTTCGTCCTTTAGATCAATGATTCTCAAACTTTTTTTTATATACGAAATATAATAGTAGTGTAATTATTTAACATATTTAAATTAAACCTTCGCTTTTATCTTAAGTTAGGTAACCTGTAATCTGTTACCTTCAGGGTGGCCTCTCTTGAGACTTAACTCCCTTTTTGCAGGTCTTCCAAGGGGACGACTGCGAGCGGGTATTTCGTGCATTGCTACGTAGGACACCTTTGTGTTACCCATCGTTTCCATGTGCCTTTGTTTATGTCTTATGTGGTTTCTACCTCATTTGACAATATCCTCTACTTCACATATTTCTCTGATACAGGAGCTCCTAACTGTATCTCTTAGTGTTTTGCCAGCAAAAGCTTTGAATATTTCTACGAGTAACATACTTCATTAGTTTTTTGTTGTTTCATTTTTAAACTCTATTCCATAAGTCATTATTGCCCGTAAGCACGCTTTATAAATTTTAACTTTAGTGTCTGTTCTCGTGTGACTATTATCTCATACCACATAGTTTAATTATTCTATTTTTGTAATATTTCAATAGTTTTGAATTAAATATATATTTTTTTTGAATCTCATTTTCTGAATAAGTGACAGGGTTATGTATTAAGCTAATATTAAACACTTAGTTTTTTCTCATTACACGAAACTCGAAAATTAGACTATGTGTGAAGAGCAGAGGGTGTTTCTCAACTTAGTTGAAATCGTATGTACATAACAATTTAAAGTTTTGACAAGTTAACAAACACACTTCGTTTACCAACCATACGTTTTTTTAACAACAGGCAACAATTTAATATGTCAAACTTAGTTGATCATCAGTAAAGCTTGTTTGAAATAAGCGATAAAAAGATTTTTTAAAGTTTAATAACTAATTCGATATATAGTATTCGCCAGAATATCACAACAATATTTAGAAATAGCTACTAACTTTGTGCTCCCCTTTATTAGTATAAATAACCTAGTATAAACGAAACATTAAGAACAATACTTTGTCTCTGGAGTTGAGTAACCCTGCATCAACATGTGGAAGGTTTCGATTTTGCAAAGCAGCTTGCATCTCGTTCTACAAGTGAGCCCGCGTGTTTTCTATATCTCAAGATCAATCCATAAAATTCTCGAAAAATCCAATTCTTGTCCTATGTAAGCGTTGTTCCACTAAAAACAAATCTAAGTTCTTTACCATTATAAAATAAGGCTTCCACAATAACGTAAGTCTACTTGGTAAAATTTGGTAATATTTTGTGATATACATAACATACATACATTGAATTGAAATATACATATTAATATTAAATAATTTTAAACAATAACTTTGTAATTACTCTTTTTATTCTTACTACTGCTTTTTGTATCTCCTGTACATGTTAGTTTAAGATCAAGTTTTGTATATTTTGTCAATAATTTTAGGGAACTAGGTAAACTGAGCAATATATGCAATATCAACATAAGTAAAAAAAAAATGTTTATCATTAGTTGTAATCGGTCTTCCATAGTGGATACCATCTTCGTGTGTCGTATCGCCATTACGGAATATTTGAAACTACGTTTGATATGTATGGTTTGACTCAGAAATTGTTTATCATTAGTGGTAATCGGTCTTCCATAGTGGATACCATCTTCGTGTGTCGTATCGCCATTACGGAATATTTGAAACTACGTTTGATAGGTATGGTTTGACTTAGAAGTTGTTTATCATTAGTGGTAATCGGTCTTCCATAGTGGATACCATCTTCGTGTGTCGTATCACCATTACGGAATATTTGAAACTACGTTTGATATGTATGGTTTGACTCAGAAAAACAGGAGCAGGTTGATGAGTTACGTTATCTGGGCACTATGTTTACGTGTGATGGGCGAGTTGAAAGATACATTGAAAAAAGGACAGTGACAGGGAAGAAGGCCAACGTAGCAATTCATGTTATACACAACCGCCACACGATATCAACAGTAGCAAACATGACAATACATTATAGTGCGGTGGTGCTCATCTTGACGTTATGAAGGGAAACTTGGAATAGACAAAAACATAAATAAAAGTAAAATTAATACTGTGGAGATGCGTGCACTAAGAAAATATATGTGATGTCTCTGTATGAAAGAAGGTAAAACAAAGAGATCAGAAATAAATTCATGGATAAAATGAATGATTTAGGTACCATGAAGAAAGGAACTTTAACATAGTTTGGACATGTGGAGAGAATGATTGATGAAAGGAAGATTAAACGAGTATATATCATAAGAAAGATAAAAGTATGATTGTTGTGGAAATGTGTGCACAAAGAAGTGGAGTGTCAATCTATAATAGAACGGAATGAGGCGGAACGAAGATGTCAGAAATGAATGCATTGATAAAGTAGATGTTTTAAGTAAGATGAAGAAAGGAGGGTTAAAATTATTTGGACATGTGGAGAGAATGAATAAAATAATAACTAAGCGAGTATACAAGTCAGAAGTGCGTGGAAGAGGTAAACGTGGCTGTATCAAATGGACCAGATTTTGAAAGAAGGTAAAGTATGAATAATAGAATATGTCGCATGACGAGATGTATGAATGTGGAGGAGGCGAAAGGTGTGTGCTTGGATAATAATGTTATGAGATCTGTTTTCTCTGCCTGTCCCGCAAGGGACACGCCGTCACAATATGTATATATGCTAATTACTCGTATATAACATTTAATGCGTTTCGTATGACTAAAATAATAAGGATTACAAACTGATATTTTGAGAAACATCGGCCTCCGCCCCTTATCGGCTTACTCCTATTACCCTCTGACATCTCCCATATTTCACGTCCATAGATTAGAGAGTGGCGACACGTGCTCGCGTCATTTTCTAACCTTATTTTTCACTTTCACTAAGGTCGATTCGCACCCATGAAATTCAATCAAGCTTTAGCGAAATCCTAGTAGTTCAATTTCGGTATCACGTCAAAAAATATCGGAAAAGCGTTTATTATTCGAGATCTTATTCTTTCATTCTTTTTTTTAGATTTTTGGGTCATAAATTCATTGTTTTTTTTAGTAAAACAGTGAAACGTGGACGTTGAAAAAGTCGCCGGACAGCATCAAAATATGCCAAGATGATAACAACATTTTATAGTGGTGAAACAAGACTGGAGAGCTGAATGTATGCTGCACTGAGAAGAAAACAGGTGGCTACAATGTATGACAGAATACGGAATTGAGTGATAAAAGATTAAGGTGACCTTAAGTCTAATGTGTTGAGTAAAGTGAAGAGCAATCAGAGATGGTTTGGGCATGTGGAATGAATAATTTATTCAAATATACTTGTGGTGACGTATGACGAAGTGATTAGGGATGAATGTGAACTTAAGGCTGATGTGTTGAGTAAGATGAAGAAGAGCACTCTGAGAGATGGTGAGAGCGTATAGATTAAGAAATACTTACAAAACAAATTTACAGTGCAATTGTGAGAGAAGGCGAAGATGACAAAGGCTTATATTTAATGGAAGATAATTAGTATAATACATATTTAGTGATTTAATGAACCTTCTTCTTCTTCCTGGCACTGTCCCAACTCATTGCCTAGGTAGGCTGTTGGGGTCGGTTCTTCTCGTTCTCAGGCTGTATGTTATTCGGTTCTGGGTTTCGCCTTCATCTAGGCCGTTTCTCTGCAGGATTTTGAAGCATTGAGTTATCCAGGAGTTCTTTGGTCTTCCTCTGGACGGCTGTCGAGGAAGATCCACAGACATTGCCTGATTTACCGTATGGTCTGATGGTCTCCGTCTTATGTGCCCGTACCATCTCACCTGTCGCTCTTCCAGCTTACTGTTTTTGTCAGTGACCTCCAGGCTACCACGAATGCGTGAGCTCTTAATTCTTTATTTTAGTGATACTCCTGCCGACCACCTAAGCATTCACATTTCTGCTGTTTCAAGTTGCCTAGAGTAGGAGCTGTACATAGTCCAGTATTCTGAACCATAATCGTGGGTCTAAAGACAGTCTGGTATTTAGTGATTTAATAAATATTGGAAGATAATCAGTATAATACATATTTAGTGATTTTATAAATATCTGACGAAAGCCGAGTATATAAAACTCCAGGAAAAGTGCCCGAAAAATTATAAAATATTACCAAATTTAGTCAAATAGACTTACGTAACTGTGGAATACATATTTTATAGTGGTTAAGAATTAAGATTTGTTATTAGTGGAACAACGCTTACATAGAACAAGAAGAATTAGATTTTACGATAATTTTATGAATATACCTTAAAATTTAACAGGGTCACTTGTAGCACGATGTGCAAGTTACTCAACTCTAGAGGGAAATTATTGTCCTTAGATGTTTTGTTTAAATTAAGTTATTTATATTAATAAAGGAAAACACAAAGTTAGTAGGTATTTCTAAATATTGTTGTGATATTCTGGCGAATACCATATATATTATACTTATATTAAAAATATCTAAATTGTTGCAAAACTCATTTTCAAGTCCTTGCATACGAATTATTATAATTATATTTCAAGTCCTTGCATACGAATTGTATTGGGGCAAATTTGTGAGCTGTCACAGGACTCATCCTAGAATTTCCGAACTATAATAGAAGTTAATTTTATAATTAGTGAAGCGATTTTCAGTATAAAACGGATTTTGCTACGAGTATCTTGTTGATCTAGTGGGAATACGAAATGAAATGCTTGCGAGTAAGTGAAGTGCATCGACCTCTTTATTGAATGATTTTTTATAGTAGTACTATATCGGATATTTACCTTCTGTCACAAAGTTCCAAGAGTTTCATTGTATTTAACACGTAAGGAAGGTTTCTCTGTTCATGTGGTGGCATTCCTAGTTGCAAATTAATGAATCTAAGAAAAATGTTTTGTACTCATTCTAAGGTTTGTGTATGTGCGGCGTAATGAGGAAACCGTATTGGTGAGTTGAACTACTACACTAGGTGGCTACTTACTCGTACCAATGAGCAGTACCAAAGATTTAATGTTCGGAAATTCGAAAAATGCTGGAAAGTTCTTAGTACAAATCTCAACATTTTTAAACTTTTAAATGTGAACTATGTATATCAAAAATTTCAATTGTTTTTGTTTTTTTTAGTGGTAACCGGATCCACAGATGGCGTCGGAAAGGCTTATGCCAGAGCGGTAAGTTAATTAAAATATCCTTAATCAAATTATGATGGTGAATTCAGCTTAGATTCCCGTCGGAACCCAGATTTTGTAAATTTTCGAAGGTTCAGTTGATGCTGCATATGTGGAGATTAAGAGGAGAATTAAACTGCTACTGCGACGTTCCGCATCAGATCATGCAACGTATTGTCGATGAGGTCCTTCATTGGTAGCGTTACCAATATTATGTTAATGCAAACCTGAAGACTTAAAAAAGGTCTAGTAAAAATAATAATATAACATAGTATATTTGAGAATATAATACGAGTATATTATATTGTTAATAAGACAATAACATATTAAGTTTGATAGGGCCATCACTTCTTCATCGTGTGTTCTATGCTATCCCGTTTCGAACTCGGCGCACCACATGTCTTCATTCCTTCCGATCCTGGACCATGTTGACTGCTGTGCTTGAAAAGGATCCTGTTAATTCTTTTATTTGATACGTCTATTGCATAGGACACTTTCCTCTTGCTCCCCTTTCCCTCAACTGTCCCCATGATCACCAGCTTCTCTAGATTATAATTTTTTTTTGTAGCAACATTCCTTAAGTTTGTTATGATTCTTATTCTGCATGTTGGGAAAATCTTTTTGTAATCTCCAACTCTTGGATAATAGAACCATTGGTGCTCTTTATGGTCCATGTAATGCGGAGTATCTACCTCCAAAACCACATATCGAAGGCACCTGTCATTTTGTAGGCAGGCCGATACATGCAAAATAAATTTAATATACGAAGGATAGTCAATAACAATTAAAATAAAATCACTGCCAAAAATAAAATAGTAACCTTCATTTTATAAAGTTATATTTCTTTTCACTTTGTACACTTTCTACTGTTTTCTATTCTGGGGGTTAAAATAAGAGTAAAATATTTCTCAAACTATATTAAAATTAACTCGAAAAGCACGTTTTTCTTACATCATATTTATTATAGAGAAAATGTGCTGTACAAAGGCGTTACTAACTGGGATAGTTAAAGTTTTAAGAACGATTGTTTTTTTTTATAATAGGCAATCCATCCAAACTAGAATGATTTGTCACTAAATTAAAGTCACTAAGCAATAGTCAGTATAATAAAAGTAATTTAAAAAATTAAAAATTCTAGCCAATTTAAAGTTTACACTGACTAAGCTTAAAAAAATAACAATCGATCTATAAGTGGAAAAGTTCCACGAAGAAAGACGAAACGCGCCATTCATTGGACGCGGTAAAGATACATTATGACTTTTAGTGAATCATATCTTTCTCGTCGCAGCCGGGACTCTCCACCTATTCTGTAAAGGTGCCCTTTCGCAAACGACACATGATGGACAATTCCACCTCGTTCATTCTAATTATATTAAACCATTGTTTCAAAGGGATAGACTTGGATTGATTCATATCTAGAGCCCTTATTTACACCAGTTATATCCCAATCCAATGCCCATCGGTGCCAAGTATCATGTTTAATTTTATTTGAAAGATCAGTTACTGGGCGTGGTTCATGATATTTACTCCATCATATATAGTAATCGATCCTAATTTATGTATGTTTTTAATGTTGATTCAACCTAAAGTATTTATATCTGTCTTAGTTCTAGGCACCTTCTAGGTTCTTTCAATCATTTCATTTTTGTTGAAGGTATATTTAAATGGAAAAATATTTTAACGAAATTTTTTTCACATATCTTTACCAGCCTGAAGAAATAAAAAAATAAATAAGAAGAATAACAGAAACATCTTCTGATGTCATCGCGGCTGGGTTTGCCCTCTATAGGTGGGGGCGTATGGGATGTGGGGTGTTTCTATTCAATGAATTTTCTTTCGATATTACATGTAATTTCAGTATATACCATACGTATATAATATATACATACGTACTATGTTTGAGATGCATGGCCGCGCGGTAACGTACTGGACTTCCGTGTGGAAATTCGCCGGTTCGAACCCCGCGCTGTGCGACACAGGCCTTTTTTCCACTGACACAGGCCTTTTTTCCACTTTTAATATTCGGGGGTATAAGTATATCGATGACTTCGTTCATATCTATTCTTTCAAAAAAAAAAAAAGGATAAAACATGCTGGCGTACTCCGATCGCCTCACTTCAGGTGTGCAATCGTATGTAGTACTGCGGTGTGACCGGTGAGTTTGCTGGTGTGCAACGCCTCACTTACTTAAAAGAGAGAAAAACAAACGAAAAATTCCACGGCACAGCTACGCTTTTCAACTGAATTCACGTTGGAATGGCGAGGGGATCCTCGACTACGAGACGAGACCCAGCAACGACGATGTTGTTATCAATAAATGTATATTTGTTTATTTTATTTAAATTCGTTAAATGTCTTCATCTCAAATTAAGGTTGTTGGCAACCCTGTTCGGTAGTGTTGCGCAGGTTTATATTGCTATTGGATGTTTGAGTAACGTGGGTTTTAACATTTAATTCTTGTTACGCACAAACTATAAACTATAATATGTTTTTCTGAAAATCTTCTCTATTCGATATTTTTTTCAATGTAATTTTTTAAAACATCTAACATACTTTAGAGATAATGGCTTAATATTACACTAAATTTATAATACGTTATTGTAAAGGTATTTGATAATAGGGAGTATCAGTTATTCAGCAGTCAGCTGTCTTCGTAAATTGTATTCACCGCTGTTCAGCTAGCGTCATGTCAGAAGTTACTTTGACGCGAGCGGAGTATTGTTGAAAAAAGTTTTGAAGGCTTTACAAAACGGGGCAGATTACACTACTCAGCACTGATTTTGTATCTGGCATAATGTATAGTATACCATTTTCAATGTAATTTTGGGCGTATAAACCGACACTCAATTTCGAACTGGCCTTTTAAATTAGTTTTCGTAATTATAATGTTTTTTTTTTTGTTTTGATTTTAACGTTATTGTTCACTGTTTGGAATATTTGAAGTATTCATTTGAATAACGTTAACGATTGGACTAACTTCGCGTCCTGTTGGTAAAAAATAATAATAATAATAATAATGAGGGTGACTCTTCGCGAGGGCTCTTCATAGTGAATCAAACCTAGTAATAGTGAGATATTAAAAACACTAAAAAGCCCTTATAAGGAATAATTTAGTGTATTGGATAGCAAGGTTGTGGTTGCGGTCATTAGATTGTGCACGCTTCCAAAATAAAGGTTTTCCCAGGTTCCTTTAACTGTCCCGCGATTCTAGAAGCACTAAGTTTATATGTACCCAATAAATATAGCCGTGCAAGGAATCACCCTCTGTTCTACATACCAACTTACAGGACGAATATCATGGCTAAACACTCAGTCACGCGTGGTATAGATATATTGAACCAACTGAATGACACGGTTGATATATTCTCGGTACCGTCTAGCAGTATGAGAAGAATCCTGGCTGATATTATTCCTAACGAATAAGCTAACGCTAGAAGCAGACCCTCTTTGTGTAACAGGAGAAATCCGTGCAAAGTGGATAGAAAAAAAAAAAAAAAAAAAAAAGAAACAAGTTAAAAATGCTTAACTTCCACCCGGGGGCTTCGGGTTTGATTCCCGATGAAATTTAAAAAAATACGAGTATATTAAAATAGGACCTCAGTCTGATAAAATAGTTCAACTGTTAACAGTACTTAAACGCTACGAGTATATGTTCGAATGTTTTTGCCTCGTAACCTGCGGTAGTGTTGCTTACACGTGCAATGACGAATCAATAGTTCTAAACCAAATGGCCCAATCACTGGGGCCTTAAACATTATTTTCTCATGGTCTCGCTCTTTAATATGTTCGATCACCAATTCAGATATGAAAAGGAATACCATACGAAGAAGTGATTATTTTTTTAGGTCTTCTATTTCAATTCAGTTCAGTTTGATCCCACCCCCCCCCCTCTGTTTAAGGACACAAAATAAGCTCCCATATTCGTAGTGACGAAGAAGAAACTGCCCAATGGGACTCCTTCTCCAGTGGCGACACATCCGAGAGTGAAAATAATATTAGCGACGAATGACTGAATCGACATCACGGGAGGAGAAAAATGACTCGCAGTGCAGAAAATATATTTACGCGTAAAAAATGGTTTAAGGCCTGGAGTTGAAACAGTCGAGCAAGTTGCCAGTTCTTTCACAGAAAATTTCGAATGCAGGAAAACTATCCTTTCACGCCCCAAGATCGGAGTAGCCAATCGGTCCGAAGATGAACCGATCTAAGGCTGAGTGGAGTCCTCTTCGATAATTATTGATTCGATTATTATCGCAGTACCACATAATGTGATCTATCTCTGTCTCCCAGCCCGGAGGTTGCGGATTTGAATCCGCTGGAACCCAGATAAAAAAATGGGTTCCCCGTCTAGTTTTCACTTAAGAATCTTTCTGATTGGTTGGAAGAGATTGCCACATGGCAACACACCCGTCAGGTTGTACTGTATACAACGAAAGTGTGATACAGTACAAAACAATCTCTTCCAACCAACTAGACATAAGTGAAGAAAGGAAGTTATACGTTCGTAAAAAAATTCAAATAATTATTCAGTTTGACAAAATTTATCTTCTTCTTCCTCTTGGTTTAGGTCGTTTGACCTGTTTGTGATGGTGAGCTGTCCTGGGATGATGACGTCCAGTTGTCCTTCCACCTTTTCGGCGGCCTACCGAGGCTTCTTCCACCGTGCTATGAGCTACAAAGGTTTTTTACCTTAGGTAGGCAGCTAACCATACCTTGGAACCCTCTTTCTTTATCCAGGCTTGGGATTGGCATCGCTGTTCGACTAAAGGCGTTTGTCTATTAAGCGAAGGCGAGGTTATAAAATTTATGATCAATATAATATATATGAGTATAGTAAAAATTAAAGGAGGATGGTGGAGGGGAGATCGAGAGATAAGAAATATAAAAAATGAAGAAAAAACAGTTTTATATGGAAAAATTAAGGAAAAGTAAGAGTTTTGAGAAATGGAAAAGTATTTATAACGAGATGTATCGATGTGAACGAGGCAAAAGCTGTGTGCATGCATAGGAATGCTGCCGTAGGCCAATTTGAAGAGGCACATGGCGTGATGATGTAAATAAGATATTTTCTCCGCTAACTAAAGCAGGCAGCTGTTAAAAACTCCCTCGTGGTATAACGACACGAACATTACTTTTTGTAAAATAAATTATTGAAGAGTGTGAAACAACATTCCTTCCTTCCGTGGTTGCAGTCCTAAGACTGGTTTGCAGCAATTTGAACTCTTCTCCAACTTGAGATTGAATCATGTTTTGCTGGTTCTTGGGATGCCACTTGGGCCTTTAATATGGTAGTTTCCCGTTTCTTTCCACATCCTATGCCGTTGACCACGAAAGTTCTTCCGCCTTTGGAGATTATTTACTTCTCCAGGACAAGAGGGTGCCCTAAACAACAGACGAAAGTTGGTGGTCAGCTTATTCCAGCCAATGCTCGGTCCCTGTCTATATTTGCCGACACGAGGTCGTTGCTCACTCCCCACCACGAGAAGGAAATAGATCAGGATTTTCCTTTCCTCGAACCTGAGACCAGAAGGCATTTCTCAGAGTTCTCCAGTACTTTAGGGGAGCGAAACAGCATTACGACACCGTTTTTAGTTCAAAGGGACGATAACATCAATTACCTTAAGTAATGAGGTTTTGTATCGACTGTTAGTTAGTTGTTTAAAAATATGCTAGACTATAGTTAATAATTTTCTTTTCACTTAGCATAAAGTTCAATTTGAAACTAATTTTCCCTATACAAAATATGATCATTTCGGTTAACATTCGTTCTACATTAATTTCATAAACATGACTGCCATCTAGTAAATTAAATAATAACTTCAGAATTTATTAATACCATTTCCGGCTAGTCAACACTTCTTTATTTAACGATATATTGTTCAATTTAATTATGTAAAGCAACAATTTGATTTCAAAAGAAATCCAATATAAGAAACATCGTAATATGTGAACAAACTGATAAAATACATAATTTATTGATTAAATGATATTTTACTTCGAAGTGTGATCGATAGATGTCTCTATACATTATTTTAATACTGATGTTGCTTGGTATACAATAGATAATGGGATTTTTTTCTAATTTACTTATTGTTGCCCATTATGAGGTCATTGTTAAATATTCTTGATTTTGACTATCAAATTTACGGCCGTTTAAAGCGCTTCTTCTAAATTTTATTCCATACTTTTCTAAGTATTATATAAATTACTAATTTGCGTATTTATTAAAAATATATATTTACTATATACATACACCATCATGCCTTTTTTCCCGCCGGGTAGGCAGATAAGATAGAGCGCCAGACTTTCATATCTCGATACACATCCTTAGCCTCTTCTACATTCATACGCCTTCTTATACAGCTTCTACGATTTCTTTGACTTTCTACGTTCTCTTCTTTCAGAATATCATTCATTTGATCCAACCATACTTTCCTCGGTTTTCCTCATACATGCCTTCTACTGTTATGTGATGAACGCCTATCCTTTTTTTTAGTCCATAAAGTGAACCCGAGGGTCACCTGTCTTATCACCTGGACGCATGTCAATGGAGATTTCTTCAATTCAATATTTTATCTTTGTATTAGTTGGTTTTTGGACAGCTTCCTACTTATATCCCCTGCAGATAAATATTCTTGGATAGCTTCCTACTCGTATCCCCTGCAGATAAGTGTTCTTGGATAGCTTCCTACTCGTATCCCCTGCATATATCATAAGTGTTATTGGATAGCTTCCTACTCGCATCCCCTGCATATATGTGTTATTGGATAGCTTTCTACTCGCATCCCCTGCATATAAATGTTATTGGATAGCTTCCTACTCATATCCCCTGCAGATAAGTGTTATTGGATAGCTTCCTACACCCATCCCCTGCAGATAAGTGTTATTGGATAGCTTCCTACTCGCATCCCCTGCAGATAAGTGTTATTGGATAGCTTCCTACTCATATCCCCTGCAGATAAGTGTTATTGGATAGCATCCTACTCATATCCCCTGCAGTTAAGTGTTATTAGATAGCTTTCTACTCATATCCCCTGCCGATAAGTGTTATTGAATAGCTTCCTACTCGTATCCCCTGCAGATAAGTGTTATTGAATAGCTTCCTACTCATATCCCCTGCAGATAAGTGAAGCGCGAGAAAAGAAGTTTCAGTTTATTTATCCAAAATATAATATATTGTTATCTGATCACATTTACCCTTTGCTCTTACACTCTCAATTAAAATATCTCTATCACCAAAATTAGTTATTAAGAGTCACAAATTCTTTCGGTATGTGTGCAGTAGGGACGGACGACGTCACTAAGATGGTCCGTCCCGTAAAATACAGAAATTTAATCATTGTAATCGTCATCAAAATAAATTGTTGAGGAAAGTGTGCTTTTTCTATCATAACCATCCCGACTTCCAACGTAACACCACTCACATTTTCACTATATTTCTGTTTGGTCAGTCTTTCTTCCTTCATTCGTTCCATATGCACATCCTAGTGTGCTCTTTTTTATCTCATTTACTAATAAAATCTTTTTTACATACGAGTACATCATATGACTTATATTTGCGTATTTTTTGTTCACTTTACCTATACTTAACATATAACATATCTATCATTAACATAATAAACACATAGACAACAACAACAAAATATTATCTCAGCTGTTTTTGTTCACTTTACCTATACTTAACATATAACATATCTATCATTAACATAATAAACACATAGACAACAACAACAAAATATTATCTCAGCTGTTTTTGTTCACTTTACCTATACTTAACATATAACATATCTATCATTAACATAATAAACACATAGACAACAACAACAAAATATTATCTCAGCTGTTTTTGTTCACTTTACCTATACTTAACATATAATATATCTATCATTAACATAATAAACACATAGACAACAACAACAACATATTATCTCAGCTGTTTTTGTTCACTTTACCTATACTTAACATATAACATATCTATCATTAACATAATAAACACATAGACAACAACAACAAAATATTATCTCAGCTGTTTTTGTTCACTTTACCTATACTTAACATATAACATATCTATCATTAACATAATAAACACATAGACAACAACAACAAAATATTATCTCAGCTGTTTTTGTTCACTTTACCTATACTTAACATATAACATATCTATCATTACATAATAAACACATAGACAACAACAACAAAATATTATCTCAGCTGTTTTTGTTCACTTTACCTATACTTAACATATAACATATCTATCATTAACATAATAAACACATAGACAACAACAACAAAATATTATCTCAGCTGTTTTTGTTCACTTTACCTATACTTAACATATAACATATCTATCATTAACATAATAAACACATAGACAACAACAACAAAATATTATCTCAGCTGTTTTTGATACTTTTTTGCAATTCGTCAAACATTTGGATACTTTTTTTGATTATCTATTTAGTTAAAAAAAGTCAAAACTTACAACGAAAAGTCGCGACGCTCCTAAATTCTCTCATACTGATTTAAAATCATAATATTTCTATAAAAATATAATTAATATTGTTTATTTTTAAAACATTACATTTTCATTGTAAAATTAATTCAACTAGAATTTGTAAATTTAATTTTATTTAAAGATTAAACCTTAATCATATCTAGGGAATTTCATTAAAAAATTGAAACCCTGTTTATTGTGTCAAAAAGTTTTATTCCTTTTTTAACTCAAATCAATCAATTTCATTGATGAGCCATTTCAGAATAAATTAGAGGATTTGTTAAGAAACACAAATTCGCCTTAACAAATCCTCTAATTTATTTTGAAATGGCTAATCAGTGTCACCGTGATAACCACATATTTTCTATCGATGATGCCAAATTCTTACATATCAGTAATAACGGAAATAAATTGAACAGATTAGAGGCCCTAGAAATTTATAAGTCAGTGCATCGAGGTGAACATCTGGCAAACACATATATACCAAGAATCTCTCCGCTGCTTGCCGAGATTGTCTCATCCATCCCTTCACCCCAGTCCTCAACCCGAATGTTAACCGTTAGAAGCGTGCATCTCGGTACCACTTCGAACATAATTCAGTCTCGTTTATGCTCCCCTGATGATGAGGCGAAAGCCTTGAAACCGGTAGGGTTATACCGTTACAAAACAGTGTTTAATAAAACAAATTACAAAACATATAAACATATACACGTGTGTAGATCTCTTATTTCTCTTACGGATTAATAGCAAGCATACCATACCCATTAAAAAAATATAGAATGGAACCTTGACTCAAATCTATATTCCCTGAAATAGAGGAATAACAACAATTAGTTTACCACTGGTTTTTACTTTTTACAATCAAAATGGATTTTTTTTCTCACTATGATTGCAAATCAAATCCATAATATTACTGACGTAACTTGCAGCGTTATTTTCAGAAATGTTATTACACGTAATCTTTTCTTCTTATAGATTTTCTAATACTTCTTGTTTTCCATATGAATAAACAAAAAAAAAACGATTCATAAAATGGTTTTTATACATACATACACCTTTTTATCCAAGCGTACTAATTTCCTCTCTTCCAAATGTACACATCTCTTTATGCACAATCTTCAATCATTCATATTTTCTTTTTACCCTCTTTTAAAATCTGGTCCATTTGATCGAGTCATGTTTTCCTCGGTCTACCCCTCCTATGCACGCCTTACACTTTTGACTTGTATACTCGCTTAGCCATTCATTCTCTCTAAATGCCCATACCATCTTAAAACTCCTTTCGTATAGTATCTATGTTATCATCACTGCATTCGTTTCTAATTCTTTCGATCCGCCATCTTTCATATATTGACAATTTCATATTTTTTTCTTTGTGTACATGTCACCAAAGCATTAACCCTACTTTTATTCTATTTATATTTTTTTATCTGCAGTATATACATTGTAACGTTAAATCAATTTCAAATCCATCACAATTTTTATCGATGTAATATCGTTACCTTTCTTAGTTAGATATTAGGTCCAAAAATGCATCCTTGAGGCAGTCCGCATTTTTATATTTACTTTCTCATACCACTGTACATTATGGTTGAGGAATATACGCTTTTAAGTTTCAAATCGAATTCGCATCCGGTTGGATTTCAATTTGACGCCATTCGCTCGGCTATTATGGGGAACTTTATTCGCAGCGCGCTCACAATTCTCGTCCCGGCATCCACCCATTTGACGCGTTTAATAGAATACATTGAATTTCACTCTATATAGCAGTTTTTACCCGACGTCAAATATTCAAATTTTATACGCAGTTTATTTTCGCCGACGCGATGGAAATTTTTAATATACCTTCGTTTGTTTTCTCCTCATGGCCATGGGCGTGAAATCAAGTCGAACGATTTGTTTGATGTATTTTTCTTATACTTTTACGAATTAAATAGTGTTTTGTTTCCGACATTTTAGGAAAATAAAATCTTTGGCTTTTTATACGTTTATATTGAAAAGTAAGAAATGCGGTTTAATGCTTACATTTAAAATATAATAATTTTGTATTGTTTTATAATCGTGGATTTTTTAGTCATTGTGTTTGCACAGGTGTAAGTTCAACAGTATTAAAAAAAACGAATTGTTTATCCCCTGTGAAACTAATAATATTCGAAAAATAATTATACGAGAAACATAAATTTTATACACTAAATATATTGTATAATTATATTATAGTCATATTAACTAAGCTTTGATTAAATACCTTTCCAGTCGGACGGAAGTGATTGATATATGGCAATATACCCGTCAGGCTGTTTTGTTTACAACGAGAGTGTTATACTCGTACAATACAAATGTATTTGAATGATTTTTAAATTATTTAATATGATAAGGAAATATACTATTATTATTTAACAAGAGTTTAAAGACAAACGTTTTAATTATCATAAATTAATAATATATTCCCCTTCCCCCGTCATACTTTATAACTATGCTCGGATACCATAGATCAGCTGTCTGACTAACTTCGATTTCCTGTTTACATCCAACCAGCTTATCGCACGTGTCAATTAATTTTTCTCGCCTTTAAAAATAACATAAAAAAACCAATGGCTAGTATGTAGGAGATGTTTACACTTTTATAGTTCAAGGAACAATATAAAACAAATAAAAAGATACCATGAATAATGAAAATTCTGCCTTTTAATGTAATAACCCATCAACAATAATAACTAAATAAGACGCATGAAGCAACGACTTGTCACTGGTCGTCATCTTCTTCATTTGACTTTTCTGAATTTTCAACTGGTCATGTAATCTTTCAAAAAAATCTGGGGGCTTATCTGCAAGATCGCTATGCTTCGAACGCAAATGACGAACAAGTTCGGAAGGTTTCATAGCTTCATTCGATAGAATTTCGGAACATACTTCGCACAAGGGCAAGGGCCGTGGAGATAGTTCACTTCCAGGGGCTTGAGTCAAACCAAGCTTTAAAAAGTTTTTATTATAATACCTAACAACGACTTTTCTTTTTTTTTTGGTTTCTGTCGCACATTCCGAAGTATCAACACCCTTTTACTTTTCCTTGTGTCATCATAACACAATGTACTCGTTCCGGGATTATTTTCACTCTGTTCACTATTCTTATTACTATTGTTCTTATTTGCGAAGAAGGTTAAAATGTTTTGCTGTTTATGTTTCTTTTGTTCCATTTTGCAAGGTTTAAAATTTTTCAACACAAAAAATAGTTTTCCGAAATATCACAAAACTGTATTATCAAACGACGTGTGCAGCCAATTTAAAAATGTTTCGATTACTGCACGGTGTGCGCAGATTGAAGACGTCCTGTCAACAGAAGAGCTGACGCGACACTGAAGGATAAATTATGTCACCATTGCATATTGCACGCCACCGGTTTATGATATACATATTTTAATAACAAAACCACAATGTGAACACTAAACTTGCAGTGCACTTGTTATTGATGATGCTTTTCTTTTAATTTTGGTCACATGCATTTTAAAACGGGCGACAACCATTCGCGGACTAGCAGAAAAGTTCCGCGGACCACCAGAAGGCTGCGACCCATCGGTTGGGGAACGTTGAACTAGGCCACGGAGGTCGTCTTTCTAGTTGGTTGGAATAAGTTGTCGCATAGAAATTTGCTAGCCAGGGTGTGCTGCATATACTAGAAGTGTAATGTACAATTTATTGTAAATATTTAGTATCTAGAATGAGATATTTATACATATTTATATTTTCTTTGTTCTAGCTCGCAAAGAAGGGTTGCGACCTCATCCTTGTCAGCCGAACTGAAACTAAACTGGAAGCAGTGGCTGCTGAAATTGGTAATTTGTTTATTTTAATAACAATAACAATATTTTAATAACAATAACAAGTGCTAATTCAACCAATCATACGATTGTTTTATAAAGTTTTGAGTGAAAAGTGATTGATTCACTGTACAAAAATTATGAAAACAAAGAAAAAAACAAGAAATTTAGCAAGGTTTTAGACCAAGTGTTCCCAAAGTGGTCGATTTGATTTTTTAGGAGTCGATAGTTTCAATAAAAAAAATGGGGGTCGCTCTTACTACTGCTATTTGTTTTAGACGATCACTTGGAGGTGGTTGGAAAAATAATGATATAGGTGTAATGTTTTCTGAAGTACGTACATTTTTATTTAACCTGGCGAGCTAATTGCTATGTGGCAATCTCTTGAACCAACCAGAAAGATGTTTTAATGGGCCCTTAGTGAAAACCAGACTGGAATACCATTTTTTAGTTACGTAAGTATAGACATTTTTTTAGTTAGTTCGATACAATTTTAACATATTTTTGGTTAGTTCGATACAATTTTAACATATTTCTGGTTAGTTCGATACAATTTTAACATATTTCTGGTTGGTTCGATACAATTTTAACATATTTCTTGTTAGTTCCATACAATTTTCATACGATAACTAGCACACTATGATGAACAGTGGATTAATACTCTGGTCAAACAGATCGTTCCTGACATTATTCCTTTTTTTCCAGAATCTGAATTCAAGGTGAAGACAAAGATCATTGTGGCGGACTTCACTGAAACTGAAGGCATCTATGAACATATCGAGAAACAGCTCATCGGCATGGAAATTGGCATTCTTATCAACAACGTTGGGGTGTCCTACCCTTATCCTGAGTACTTCCTCAATCTTCCTGAAAAGTAAGCCTTTTTGTGTTTACTTTTTAAAAGCCTCCATTAAGTAGAAATTTATAGAAATACAACCTATTGCAGAGGGTCTCGTGTCGCAAGTTTCGGAAAATTTCAATGCACTTCGTCGATCATGACTTGGAGGCTCCGAAATTACCCCCCGGTAAAATATATATCTTTATTACAGGCGTAATATGAAATGTTTCCGATAGAATTATGTTATTTGTTCGCGAGAAATGGTTGAGTTCCTACAGGGTACCATAAAACGGAAAATATCCTTAACCTTTACACATTTTCCCAATTTGGGTGATTCTTGCAGCCAGTATCGGTGTAGCTTTTTTTAGTATTTGGTAGTTTTGATATTGGATTTTTAATTATTTTTGAACGAGTGTAGTATTGACTGTGATTATGGGGGCTTACAGGACTCGCCTAACATTGGGACCACACGCTCGGGAATTACCTGACTGATGCGAATAATTGTATTTCACAATACGACCTGGTCTTATTGCTATGTGACAAACTCTTCCAAACAACCAGAAAGATATTAAGAGGGCCTTAGTAAAAAAACAGACTGAAATCCTTTTTTTTTTAAGTCTGGGTTCAAATAGGAATTTCACCCGCAACCTCCGGGTTCGGTTCTTTCTGAATGAACCAAGGAGTATCTAAAAAAATAACAAATAATCTTTGAAATCTTTGAACACCACAGTAAAACGTAAAAGTTTTCTGATATTGCATTCAGCGGAGTAAAACCTGAAACTTTCATGAAATAAAATTATAATGAAAGAATAAAAGTGGTACGCCGATGGCCTGATATGAATAAAGATGAGAGATAAGGTGGCAATGCTTCTTAAGAATAAGCACTCTACAAGGAAGTATTTCAAGACATGGTCGAGTTTCTTGCATAGAAATTACAGTTAGAGAAGGATATAATATATTTTTACACCAAGCAGGTATCTCTATTAACCCTCGCACCCCTAACGCTGGGGTTTGTTTATTGTATTATTTATTAAAAAATATATACGACACTTAACTATCTTATACTATGGCGATAAAAAAGGCCCTTAGAATTTGCGAGCATTTAAATTTTACAAAAAAATATCTTCTCCGTGTCATTTGAGGGGAGTCGTAGAGTACGAGGTTCGAACCGGCAGCCATCCTCACAGAAGTTCAGTAGATTACCGCGCTACCATGCACCCCGAGTACCACGTACATATTACAGCATAGTAGTACATATATCCTGAAACTACTCGTATAATATCGAAGAAAATACATTTAACAGAGAAGTTATCAAAAGGTCTAAGCTCGTCTCATAACAAATCCCATATGCACACACCAATAGAGGGCAAGCCCAACCGTGAGGACATCAAATGTATTTTTTTCGTCATCTTTTTATCCTTTTTATTTATTCGGGTTGGTAAAAATATGTGAAAAATATTTCGTAAAAATATTTTTCCATTCAAATATCTTCAACAAAAATTAATTGATTTAAAGAACCTCAAGTTATAAATATTTGCTATAAAGTTGCTATTTTTAAGACATAATTTTAATTTAAAACACACATTTTTCACTGGACGCTTAGCGTCCAGCACAGCGGCGACTGGCGGAATTTTTAAGCGTAGTAAGGCAAGTGTTAAAATGCATATTATTGTATATAAAAACAATCGTTTTTGCTAGTACTAAATTTTTTCAAAAATTATGTTCTTCGATTCCATAAGCGCTCTTCATTCAATTTCAGGTAATTGTTTGAGTAACTCAGATAAATAAATGATTCGCTCAATCAATGCAGAGCTATTCCAATTGATGTAATAAAATATAGATTATTCTCTGACTTAGATTCCTAAACATATTGGTATCAATGAAGATCTTTGGCCAACGAAATACGTTGTCCCCTATCTGATTTTTCACGTCCAGTAACTGATCTTTCAAATAAAATTAAACATGATACTTGGCATCGATGGACGTTGGATTGGGATATGCCTGGTGTATACGAGTATAAGGGCTCTAGATATAAATCAATCTAACACTCTTTCCGTTTGAAACTTTAGTTTCATGTAATAAAAATGAACAAGATAGAAGTGTCCGTCATGTGTCATTTGCGAACGGGCCACTGCGTGGTAGCTAGTCATCTTAACAGAATGAGTATTGTGAAGAATCTTGGCTAAGAGTATGGTCTGGATGATGAAACTAAAGACCATGTATTTATCAGTTGTTCGGTTAAATAAATTAAAACAATTTAGAAGACATACGGCGCATGAAATGGTTAATGTACGGGGTGCGACATGAATCTTACTATAAAAATAGTTTTTTTTACTATTTCTTTAAATGTTTGCTTTCGGATTAATTATAATACATTCAATTTTATAAAAACTAAGAAATATTTATATCCAAAATGAATAAAGGCGGTTCAACTATATTTTAAATTAATATCGCCGATTTTATTACAACGCGCATTGGCATATGAAGGAAAATGTTATATTCTAAGCAGATGGGCCATGATGCCGATTATGGAGCAGTTCAACGTGACAGAAAATGTCTAAAATATTTTTTACGAATGAGACTGGATATCTCGTACAACGAATAACATCGCCATAGTGGCCACCGCCATTCAAAATGATCCGACGATTTCAACCAGGCAATTCACATTAGATCTTGGCGTCAGTCGAAAAAATGTATCACATGTATAATATTACATTAGGATTTTAATTTGTTCCTATTTAGGAATTTCTAGACGAATTCGCAGATCCCCTGTATTTACAGGGGATCTGCGAATTCGTCTAGAAATTCCTAAATAGGAACAAATTAAAATCCTAATGTAATATTATACATGTGATACATTTTTTCGACTGACGCCAAGATCTAATGTGAATTGCCTGGTTGAAATCGTCGGATCATTTTGAATGGCGGTGGCCACTATGGCGATGTTATTCGTTGTACGAGATATCCAGTCTCATTCGTAAAAAATATTTTAGACATTTTCTGTCACGTTGAACTGCTCCATAATCGGCATCATGGCCCATCTGCTTAGAATATAACATTTTCCTTCATATGCCAATGCGCGTTGTAATAAAATCGGCGATATTAATTTAAAATATAGTTGAACCGCCTTTATTCATTTTGGATATAAATATTTCTTAGTTTTTATAAAATTGAATGTATTATAATTAATCCGAAAGCAAACATTTAAAGAAATAGTAAAAAAAACTATTTTTATAGTAAGATTCATGTCGCACCCCGTACATTAACCATTTCATGCGCCGTATGTCTTCTAAATTGTTTTAATTTATTTAACCGAACAACTGATAAATACATGGTCTTTAGTTTCATCATCCAGACCATACTCTTAGCCAAGATTCTTCACAATACTCATTCTGTTAAGATGACTAGCTACCACGCAGTGGCCCGTTCGCAAATGACACATGACGGACACTTCTATCTTGTTCATTTTTATTACATGAAACTAAAGTTTCAAACGGAAAGAGTGTTAGATTGATTTATATCTAGAGCCCTTATACTCGTATACACCAGGCATATCCCAATCCAACGTCCATCGATGCCAAGTATCATGTTTAATTTTATTTGAAAGATCAGTTACTGGACGTGAAAAATCAGATAGGGGACAACGTATTTCGTTGGCCAAAGATCTTCATTGATACCAATATGTTTAGGAATCTAAGTCAGAGAATAATCTATATTTTATTACATCAATTGGAATAGCTCTGCATTGATTGAGCGAATCATTTATTTATCTGAGTTACTCAAACAATTACCTGAAATTGAATGAAGAGCGCTTATGGAATCGAAGAACATAATTTTTGAAAAAATTTAGTACTAGCAAAAACGATTGTTTTTATATACAATAATATGCATTTTAACACTTGCCTTACTACGCTTAAAAATTCCGCCAGTCGCCGCTGTGCTGGACGCTAAGCGTCCAGTGAAAAATGTGTGTTTTAAATTAAAATTATGTCTTAAAAATAGCAACTTTATAGCAAATATTTATAACTTGAGGTTCTTTAAATCAATTAATTTTTGTTGAAGATATTTGAATGGAAAAATATTTTTACGAAATATTTTTCACATATTTTTACCAACCCGAATAAATAAAAAGGATAAAAAGATGACGAAAAAAATACATTTGATGTCCTCACGGTTGGGCTTGCCCTCTATTGGTGTGTGCATATGGGATTTGTTATGAGACGAGCTTAGACCTTTTGATAACTTCTCTGTTAAATGTATTTTCTTCGATATTATACGAGTAGTTTCAGGATATATGTACTACTATGCTGTAATATGTACGTGGTACTCGGGGTGCATGGTAGCGCGGTAATCTACTGAACTTCTGTGAGGATGGCTGCCGGTTCGAACCTCGTACTCTACGACTCCCCTCAAATGACACGGAGAAGATATTTTTTTGTAAAATTTAAATGCTCGCAAATTCTAAGGGCCTTTTTTATCGCCATAGTATAAGATAGTTAAGTGTCGTATATATTTTTTAATAAATAATACAATAAACAAACCCCAGCGTTAGGGGTGCGAGGGTTAATAGAGATACCTGCTTGGTGTAAAAATATATTATATCCTTCTCTAACTGTAATTTCTATGCAAGAAACTCGACCATGTCTTGAAATACTTCCTTGTAGAGTGCTTATTCTTAAGAAGCATTGCCACCTTATCTCTCATCTTTATTCATATCAGGCCATCGGCGTACCACTTTTATTCTTTCATTATAATTTTATTTCATGAAAGTTTCAGGTTTTACTCCGCTGAATGCAATATCAGAAAACTTTTACGTTTTACTGTGGTGTTCAAAGATTTCAAAGATTATTTGTTATTTTTTTAGATACTCCTTGGTTCATTCAGAAAGACTAGAACCCGGAGGTTGCGGGTGAAATTCCTATTTGAACCCAGACTTAAAAAAAAAAGGATTTCAGTCTGTTTTTTTACTAAGGCCCTCTTAATATCTTTCTGGTTGTTTGGAAGAGTTTGTCACATAGCAATAAGACCAGGTCGTATTGTGAAATACAATTATTCGCATCAGTCAGGTAATTCCCGAGCGTGTGGTCCCAATGTTAGGCGAGTCCTGTAAGCCCCCATAATCACAGTCAATACTACACTCGTTCAAAAATAATTAAAAATCCAATATCAAAACTACCAAATACTAAAAAAAGCTACACCGATACTGGCTGCAAGAATCACCCAAATTGGGAAAATGTGTAAAGGTTAAGGATATTTTCCGTTTTATGGTACCCTGTAGGAACTCAACCATTTCTCGCGAACAAATAACATAATTCTATTTAGAAGACATACGGCGCATGAAATGGTTAATGTACGGGGTGCGACATGAATCTTACTATAAAAATAGTTTTTTTTACTATTTCTTTAAATGTTTGCTTTCGGATTAATTATAATACATTCAATTTTATAAAAACTAAGAAATATTTATATCCAAAATGAATAAAGGCGGTTCAACTATATTTTAAATTAATATCGCCGATTTTATTACAACGCGCATTGGCATATGAAGGAAAATGTTATATTCTAAGCAGATGGGCCATGATGCCGATTATGGAGCAGTTCAACGTGACAGAAAATGTCTAAAATATTTTTTACGAATGAGACTGGATATCTCGTACAACGAATAACATCGCCATAGTGGCCACCGCCATTCAAAATGATCCGACGATTTCAACCAGGCAATTCACATTAGATCTTGGCGTCAGTCGAAAAAATGTATCACATGTATAATATTACATTAGGATTTTAATTTGTTCCTATTTAGGAATTTCTAGACGAATTCGCAGATCCCCTGTATTTACAGGGGATCTGCGAATTCGTCTAGAAATTTTGCCGAAAATGGTTACAATTTGCAGAGGAAGATCAAAATTTTATTAATTGCTTTTTTATGTTAAATGAGGCTTGTTTCGATCTTTTTTTTTATTCAACAAATTAATTTATTGTACAAATATTTGTCAAGGCTATACCTATATACAACTAATTATTTAGCAAGAACAAGTCCACTCGTTCAGGCTACTTGTATTCCATCACATTCACTCATACCTTGGTCGTCCCAGCTAATACTGTAGGTGGACTAGTCAGGCAACAGATAATGCTTCGGGAGCCTGTGCTTATAACGGAAGTGTAGGTCGGATTTACTCTCGTAAGCCCCCAGGTCAGCGACTAAGGGATTGCTGTGAAGAGCGAGTCAATATATGTGCGGTATCGGCCACTTGCATTATTGGTCTATATGTTTTTTAACGAAATGGTGCAACCACAAAAGTTCAATACAACAAAAGCTTAATACTCGTATAGTAAAAACGCTAAATTACTGTTTTTTTTGGCGGAAGATGTATGACAAAGAATTTTTAATTTTTTTAAAGAAAAAGCTTTTCAGATAGTAGAAGGGTTAATGTAGGTGGTTTATCTTGGATCTCATTTCACCCTCTAAGTTAATTTTCAGGGTAGAAATGTGGGTGATAAAGGGTTTCGAAAAAATTCTTACTTTCTTGTTTAACATTCTTCGTCGTGTCCCATCACTCTCTTTAACTGCTACGCCACTGTTAAAGCGTTTTTATCAGGTCCGTTCTTAGGTTAATGTGTCGCCTGAAGAGAGTGTAAAAGTTCTTCGTATAATTATGCTATTCTTCATCGATTACTCGCGGTTCGTCGTTGAAAGTGTTTGCAACACAACCGCTCGGTGCGTGCCAGTATTGTTACCAAACGAACTCTTTTACCGGATTGGCACTCTTGTTTTTCGGGTACTTCAAAGAGTCGAACCCGAAACCCTCGGATGGAAGTAAAAAATGTTATCTCTATGCTACGTAGGTCGTCTGTTTTGCTTTTATTTATTTATTCGTATGGTACCCTTCAATATACTCGAATTGATTACACGGATAAATTGTGTCGCCTGAAGACAACACTGTCATCAGTTCAAATAATAAACCACTGCGTTGAGAACCACTGGAGTACGCACGTGAAACAACTGGATTAGACACTGGAGTTGGCACGTTCAACGTTATAAATGTTTGAAATACTTTCGCGTTAGTATTATTATCAGACTGGCTGTTTATCATAACTACATTGGTATCCCTTTTTTTGGGCACCATCGGCAATCCAATGCAAAACCCTCATGTGGAACACAAGCGTTTTACCAACTAGGCAACGAAGGTAATAGATAAATCGAATATGAAAAGATGAACATTATTTTTTGAGATGGTTTTTTTGTTGATTGCGATAAAACGTCTTTCTTTTAAAATATTTTCCTTTCTTTATTTGTGACTACAAATATTGGCGATCCCCGTGGTCCAGTTGGTAAGACGCTTATCTCCCAATCCGTAGGTTGCGGGTTCGGTTCCAGTCGGAACCCAGATTTTATTAGGAAGGATTCCAGTCTAGTTTTCACTTAAGCCCTCTTTAATATCTTTCTAGTTGGTTGGAAGATATTACCACATGGCATTAAGCCCACCAAGTTGTACTGTATATAGCGAAAGTGTAACACAACATTGTGTATTATTTGTTACACTTTTTTTTTATAACAATGCAGTTGTAGGATCATTATATGGAATCGAAAAGAAAACCAGCACTTACCCAAGGTTGTCAAAAAATATTACTGCGACACCATTATTGATTTTACCCATTAGATTTTATTCATTGCAGTTTTTATGATTATGCTATGCTATTATTCTTTAAATGTTAAAAGAGATCTATGCACCAGTTTGTACATATATTGGGTTGTCCGCAAAGTGATTTCGTGTTTATAGATAAACTTCAAACGCAAAGTCCCATCGAACACTCACGGCGGTTTTGAAGTTTTCAGTATCTCAGCTATAAATGCTGTTGAAATGCGTGTACCTCGAAGAACACATGATTTGACAATGTTTGAGAGAGTGCGAAAGGAAGTGATAAGGGATGAATGTGAACTAAATGTTGCTGTGTTGAGTAAGATGCAGAAGAGTACTCCGAGATGGTTTGGGCACGTAAAACAAAAGACTAACAAAACAAATATATGTTACAGTGTAAATGTAAGTGGAGATCGTGGAAGACGAAGACCAAGAAAATGATGATTGAATGAAATGGATATTTTGATAGAATGAATTGTCAAAATTCAGATAAATTGTAAGAGCTACATGAAAAGGTGCTTGGACATAGAATAGGCGAAAGACGTGTGTCTCTTGATAGGTAATTTTTGCATTATTTCCTCTCTGCCTACTCCGACAGGGTAACGGAATGGTTGCATGTATGCATGCATTTATCCACAGAGAACAATAAAAATAGCTCAATATATGATATTTTTAACATTCACGTCGAGCTTTATTTAATTTGTTAGAATTTTCCCTACGCTCCAACGACAAAGGAAGCGCGACACATCTATCCGCGTTGCCCATTTCTCGCTTGATGCACTCCATATAGCATTCCCTTTGTTTACAAAGGACGTGGACGTGAATTTGTAGCATCCTCTTTATACATGATGTCTCTCAAACTTTTTACGACGATTTTGCATAGTTTTATTACGGTGTATTCTTGTAAGGTTCAAAAGTTTGATCATGTATGGACTGATACAATTAGTTGGTATAGATCATTCAACAAGAAGAGTAATTTTACAATAGTGTGAGTAACAGTGCGTTTACAAAAACTTGTCACTTTATTTTTTTAATGAAGCGAAAAAGCAAAAAAATAATATTTCATATTCAAACATTGAAAGAAACACACACGTTTTGTAAATTAAAAATGCTCTCAGCTTAAATTGTAATAATCATAAAAATAAAATGAAAGTAAGTTATTTCACATATTAATTGTTTAGGCATGGCAGATCCTAGGAAACGTTAAATAACAACAATGAAAATTTTCAAGATTAAAAATAAATATAAGTACAAGTATTATAAAGTAAAAATGTTCGTCATCTTTAATTATATTGCTCATAAAAATAAAATGAATGCA
Organism: Odontocerum albicorne; assembly: GCA_949825065.1. Taxonomy (NCBI): domain Eukaryota; kingdom Metazoa; phylum Arthropoda; class Insecta; order Trichoptera; family Odontoceridae; genus Odontocerum; species Odontocerum albicorne. The sequence continues at coordinate 25,078,308 of OX463858.1, forward strand.
AGATTATTTAACACATTAATGTATCATAATTACAATGCCAAAAAATACAGTTTTAAAATAATAGTGGATGGAGTGATACTAAATTCTAGGAAACTTTAAGTTATAACAAAGTACATTCTAAGCTTTCGATTTTTTTAAATTATACATTACATTAGACAAAAATCGCACTCCTAATTTTGAGATGGTAGTATTTTTCTAATCACCGAGTATTTTAACAACAATACAGACGTGCGCTCTGCGCGAACCAATCGTGTGGCATTCTAAAACCAATACCACTACACAAATGGTGTAATACTCACACTATTGCGAAATGGCTCTTTTGGCTGAATGATATATAACAAGTTATTGAGTCTCACCGCTTTGATACTAAATGGCGATGTATAAAAATAACGATAAACGGGCTTAGCTTATAAAAATCTCTGCTTTATGTCTCTTAATCTCAAGGCAAGTTAATGATTTAAAAGACGCTATTTCATTTCTTTGTGTAAGTAAATGGTAACCTTATAACAAAAATAATAAAAGAATAAAATAAGCATTATCGACTGTCGAACGTTGATTTTTGTTATTTTCACTCAAAACATGTGGAACCCAAGCGCCGAACTTCTGGACTTTTCCCATTGATTTAAGATGGCGGTATACAGTCATGTGACTACAATTCATCTGCTCAGCCAATTCTACGGTAGTTTGAAAGGGATCTTCATGAATAATATGGTTTAAGCGGTCCTCATCGAAGTCCACTGGTCGTCCGGAACGCTCCATGTCTTTCAGGTCGAAATTACCGTCTTTGAAACGCAAAAAACCATCGAAGAGCTGTCCTTTCATTCATAGCATCTTCACCGTACACTTCGCAAATATCGCGAGCAGCTTTGGCAGCTTTATTCCCTCGATTGAACGCGAACAGAAGGAGGTGTCGAAAATGCTCACTTTCGTCTACTAGACATTCCATTTTGAAGGCTTGTAATCAAATAAAATAATATATGTAACGTAAAAGCAAACACAATATCTTGTAGAGCAGAAAAATTTCTTTCGAATGACGTATAACTTTTACCATTTTGTTTTACTTTTGGTGCTCATTTTTAATTTGGAAAAAAACGGATACAATTTATGTTAACACGCAATAGATGATAATTTTTTTTTTTTTTAATTTATGGAAAGACTGGCGCTTAGTAGTTATTAAATATAAATCCATGGAGCACTGTTGGCGTGACAGGTGTTCAGAAATAGTAATAATTAAATTTCTATCTTTTTGTTTAGGTTGGAGAAACTGGGTTCTCACGACGTTTCGCGGTTGGTTTTCAGAACATATGCAACCATGACTATAGGGTAGTTTATTGTGCAGAATATTGTCTTTCTTGCTAAATTTAATTTATTCAACCAATTAATTTTAAAACAATTCTTATGCTTTGTAATTTGTTTAAAATTGATTTTACTGTAGTATAAAGTATTTATCGACCGGAGCGTTTCAAGAGAAGCCAAACTGGATGATCACAATGGAATGTTGGTCACAACATTAGGATGTGCAAGCGAAACTTAATTGGCTATGAGTTATTAAAATAAGGGGAAATGTGGTAGAAGTCAGAGCGTTGCGTGGAATGTGCAGAAAAACAATGTAAGATTGATTAAATAATAAGGCTATTAGGAAAGAAAACTGTTTACAATTTGTTGTTTATAGTTAAGGCATTAACGTTGTGGATGTTTAAACACATTGTAATTTGTTTTTATCAAACACTGTTTATTCCACTTTTTTGTAACGGTAACCCTACAGGTTTCAAGGTTTTCACCTCATCTTCAGGGGAGCACACACAAGACTTGTTTGCGCTCCCCTGTAGATGAGGTGAACGCCTTGAAACCGGTAGGGTTATACCGTTACAAAAAAGTGGAATAAACAGTGTTTGATAAAAATAAATTACAATGTTAACAATTTGTTTCCCGACGCAAAGCTGGCTGCTTATAACGGCATCTTGGTTTCAACTTTCGGATATGGAAGCGAAAATTGAACGTGGCAAAAAAAGTGTTGAAAGTAAGATAATAGAGGTTAAAATGAGAACTTCCTGTAGAATGTGTAGAACAATGTAAGACAGAATTAGTATACTATAAAATAATGTGGTTTAATAGAACGTTCAATGCACGAGATGAAGGAAGGAGCATTGAAATGTTTTGGCCACGTGTCATGTTTCAATGATCGAAGATTTCGAAAAATAATCTATAGGAGCAGAATATTATTTTTGTCATCTATTTATTTTCTGTGTTTTTTATCTTCTTGTTCTACGTGTTCAAGGGTGTAGGCTGAAAAACATCTGGTGTCCCCGTGGCTGGGCTCGCCCTATATTGGTAGGGTGTATCTTGGCCAGGGGGATGCTATTAGATGAGCCCAGACCTTTTGAGAGCTTATGTTTTTTAATGTGTTCTTGAAATGTGTCTAAATGTCTTATGTACATACTATGTTGCTATCAATTAACCTGTATTTATTTAAACCTGTATTTATTTATTTAAATATTAGGTGGAAAAAATCCTGAGTCGTTCGAGGGGAGTAGCATAGCGTGGGATTCGAACCGGCGATCATCCGCATGGAAGTCCAGCGCGTTACCGTGGGGCCATGCATCTTGTATACCTATTATATCTATTAAAAGGCTAGACCAAATAAATCAAATTCTGAACAAGGGAAAAGTGTGAACCTTTTATGATAAAAACACATGCATGACAAGGTGTATGGACGGGGTAGAAGGGAAAGAAGTTTGTTCGAGTCGAATGAAATTACCTGTGCCATGAAATACTCGTAAATATGCCAATAAAACCATTGCGTGATGGTTATGCCGACGATAGTGATGGTGTCGGTTGGGTTAGGTTACCGTGAGAAAGAATTTTCATCCATTTCTATACAGAATAATCTCTCGGACTTGTGAAAATTTATAACAACCGACTAAAAAGTTGAATATGTCAAGGACCATGCCCAAATCCTTGCCTGGAGGTCTTGGCTACGGAGGTCGTGTCAAATTGTTTGAAATAAATAAATATGTTTTTTAAATTTTTTTTTAACCTGGCGAGTTTATTGCCATGTGGCAATCTCTTCCAACCAACCAGAAATATGTTTTTATAGGCTCCAAGTGTGAACCAGACTGGAATCCTATTTAAAAAAATCTGGGTTCCAGCGGGGATCGAACCCGCAACCTCCGGATCGGCAGACAAGTGTCTTACCACCAGGCCACGGAGGTCATCGTGTCTTTGTTAAAACTTATTATTTGACTGATATTATTTATCGTTTCCAAAGACATAAAGCAGAATTACCACGTTGATATTTTATTCACGTATGAAGAAGTCAACCATCATTTACTTGAAACGGAAAGAGTCTTCCAGAGCGGATTCTGCATCTTTGCGAATCAATTGTTAGATTTCGAACCATGTGCGCCAATCATATCACTGACGTTTAGAAATCGATATTAACAAGCTCGGAAACGGTATTATGCCTGCTTAGATATTCCGTGCCGTCATTTGAATTTATAAATGCAACTGCTTCCCCTATTCTCAGAATTCAAGACCTGACAGTTGTACTAGTGTATCCCTTTGGGAGACATCCTCATTGTGCTGGAATGACCGAAGATGGAAAAACACCGTTTTGCAGTCTTTATGTAACAGCGATATAGTTTTAGATAAAAAATATACGTTTACTAAAAATGTGTATTTTCAAACAATGTTATACTCGGGGAAGATATGTGTCAGGACTGAATTAAATGGAGATTTATTATCTCTGGTTACATCGATAGAGTTATGGCGTGATGGTGATAGTGATAAGCAGCGGCGGCTGGTCCCGAGGTGTGCTGGTGCGCTGAGCACCAATGCACCTCGAGACGCTGAGCGAATACGAAATATCGTTGTCTCACGGTTTACTGTACATCTCTGTCTGCCCTATATGAATTTGCGTTTCCGTCCGGTGTGTATTGGAGATCGCTCCTGGGTTCCAGCGAAAAAACTGGGTCCCAGCGAAAATCAAACCCACATCCTCCGGATCAGAAGACAGGCATCTTACCAACTAGGCCACGGAGATCATCAAACTTTCCTTTTATACAGTACAAACTTTCTTTCCTCTCCACCTTTGATATATGAAAACGAATGTTCATGTGATTGCTTGTTCATCTTTATTGGGTTTATCGGCGTAGGCTCACGTACATACGAGTATATGTTCATGGATTTCGGGGGGATGGATCGTCATTTGAATGTTTTTTACGACCATGTAACTTGCTTAATTTACTTTTGTCTGGTTGGTTGGAAGAGATTGCCAATAAAATTGTTAAATAAATAAATCCGAATTGACGGATTATTGCCATGTGGTAATCTGTTCCAGCCAGCCAGAAATACGTTAAATAAGACTGAAAGGAAACAGAATGTTATTCTTATATTTAATTCTGAGTTCTAACAGGAATCGAACCCGCCCCTCTGGGTCTGGAAGACTCCTTCTTACTAATTGGTCTACGGAGATCGTCAAAAGCTGTCTCGTTTGCCCATTTATTATTAAAATATTCCGTTGTGATTCCCATAGGTTTAACTGCGTTCAATTTATTACCCACTAGCTCTATAGATAGTAAAATTTTTAGGACGCCAGAAACCAAACACGTCAGACATCCATCGGTCCTTCTGACCGATCCATTACTCTAAATCTGACCCTTATCCGGCGCTCCAGACGTTGCGGTCGCCGGCACTGGGAGTTCAATTAATATTCTAGGACAACTGACCTACCTGGTGGTATCAGTATAGCAGGACGTCATGTCTTGGTGGTTTACCCCTAATTTCATTATCATTTCAGTATTCTGGACCATAGTTTTGGTTAGTTGTTTACATTCAATATAAAAAAGTGTTATATATCTTCAAAATTTGCTAAGATACTTTTGGTGCCAACTTTAGTTTAAGGGGGTGAAATGTAGACATGGAAAATGATTGGTAAGAGCCGAGTTAATGAAAATAATAGGTACATTGGGTGACAATGTTTGACAAAATACGAAATGAAGGTATTAGGGAGGAATGTGAATTTGATAGTTCATATTAGTATTTTGGTGTTAACTTTTTTGACATATGGGAGTGAAACATAGATGTGAAAAATGACTGACAGGAGCCGAATTAATGCGTATATTGAGAAAAATACACCGAGTGACAATATTTGACAAAATACGAAATGAAGGGATTAGGGATGAATGCGAATTTGATAGTTCATATTAGTATTTTGATGTCAACTTTTTTGACATATGGGAGTGAAACATATAGTATATGTGAAAAATGACTGACATGAGCCGAATCAATGCGTATATTGAGAAGAATACACCGAGTGACAATGTTTGACAAAATACGAAATGAAGAGATTAGGGAGGATTGTGAATTTGATAGTTCATATTAGTATTTTGGTGTTAACTTTTTTGACATATGGGAGTGAAACATAGATGTTAAAAATGACTGACAGGAGCCGAATTAATGCGTATATTGAGAAGAATACGCCGAGTGACAATGTTTGACAAAATACGGAATGAAGTGATTAGGGATGAATGTGAATTTGATTTAAAACAACCAACATTATAAATATGTGTTTCAAATTAATATTATCGTTGAAACTTACATTGAAAATAGTTTTATAATTAAGAAGTTATAATCTAAATGACCGACCGTTTTATTGGATTAAACAATTTCTCACGAACTTTGGAACTATTAATTTGTGTGTTAAGTTTTTTGTTCTAGTGAATATTAATTAAACTTACCACGAATCGTCAAGCGCGCACTAAAATATATTTAAAATTTTTTTTTTTAATTTTAAATTTATCTTTGATTTTAAAACAGTTTCTTTTTAAAAAGAGCTATCATGAATTTTATTTTTGATGTTCTTATTATGTAGTTTTTAACTTTAGATTTGATTAGCATACCATAAATAATCACATATAATGTTTAAGAAGTCTGAGCTGCAGCCGTATATGGTAATAGACACCTCTCAATACGGAAATGCTGTAAAAACACGTTGGCAATATTTTCAAATACCATAAAGCCTTATAAAACACACTTTATGTTTAGACACAGTAAAACCCGCATAAATGTGAACACTAGAGTAAAATCCCCAACATTACTTTCATTATCAGCGATACATGCCACATTTAGAGCTCTCAGTATCGCAAAATAAACTAAAACCCTGACAACACGAAACTATGACCTCATTTAGAACCAGATTATAATACTTACCCAGTGGTTTTTAAACTGTTTAAAAAATATTGTGTATATTAAAATTTCTTCGATGTGCATTTTATTTTATTTTGCAAGCAATCACTCTTGTTAATTTATTGTGTAACACTTTTGTTATGTACAGTACAACTAGGTGGATTTATTACTATGAAGCAATCTCTTACAAACCACCAGGAAGATGTATAAATCGTCAAAGTGAAATGTTTGACATTGAAACAACAAGGTAAACGGAGCACTCCATGTTACATATGACAACCGTGCAATACAAATAGCAAAAATTACAATACATAATAGTGTGATGGTGCCCACTTTGATGTATGGAAGGGAAACTTGAACTTATCAGATAAAGGAATAGAGTAAGATTATTGAGATGCGGGCACTAAGGAAAATGAATGGAGTTGTCAATTTATCAACAAAGGCGGAATGAAGACATCAACAATTAATGTATGGATAAATGGATGTTTGCAGTAAGATGAAGAAAGGAGCTTTGAGATGGTTTGGCCATGTGAAGAGTATGAATGATGAAAGAATGGCTAAGAGAGTATGTAAGTCAGAAATGCAAGATGTGCGTGGAAGAAGTGGACCGGATAAAACGTGGTTGGACTAAATGGACTAGATTTTAAAAGAAAATAAAGTGAAAAGTATGAATAATAGAAGATTGTGCATGATGAGATGTATGAATGTGTAAGCTGTGTGATTACGTAGAAAAGTTCTCTCTGCCTAACCCGCAAAATACAAGCGACCGCTTACTGGATCATCGCCATACACATTATTTTTTTGGTTTGCGTCTCAGTTTTTCTCTTTGCGATAGTTAAAAAATCTCCTAATCTACAATATCTATTGTGTAATATCCTTAACTGTTAAGATACAATATCTTTTATATAATATCCTTAATTCACATAATATCTCTATTGAATAATACCCTTAACTGTCCCGCCTTACCCTCTTATTTCGCCGAATTTTTTTGCGTCTTTCCTATTATGGACTTGCACTTCGCTCAAACAGAGATTGTTAATTGTCCTTCCCAGTTCACCGCTCTTCTTTTAACGTCGTCCTTTGCTGTTCATGCAGTAAGACTCTGGAACCAGTTACAAAGCAATGTTAGACTCGCTGAAAAAACTCTATTCAATAATATGCGTATAATGTGTTTCATTCCTGATTTTTCTTTCCTCTCCTCCATCCCTTTTCTCCCCATTGATTGATAATATTCGTATCTCACTTTTGCTTACACTACTCGTATGTATATTGTTCATAAATTTTATAAAGATGAATAATCATTTCAATATTTTTTGCTACCATGTGACTTGCTTTATTAACTTTTGTCTGTTGGTTGCAATGAGACTCTGGAATCAGTTACAAACCAATGTTAGACTCGCTCCGTCCTTGGCATGGTTTAAGAAGCGACTGTAAAAACCCTTAATTTCTAGTCAGTAACATAACGTGTTTCAATCCCGCTTTTTCTTTTCTCTCCACCATCCTTTCCTTTTCCTTTGATTGATGATATCTCACTTTTATTTTAATATTTACTCGTATATGTCCATAAATTTCTGAAATATTAATAATCGTTTGAATATTTTTTGCGACCATGTAACTTGCTTTATTAACTTTTGTCTAGTTGGTTGGAAGAGATTGCCGTCTGGCATTAACCCTGCCAGATTGTATTTTCTATGAAGTGTTAAGTAATAAAAATGTTTCAAACTATTAACTTTCATGATTATATACGAGTACATTAAACACGTTTGCGATTCTGGAAAATTTTGTCCGAATGTCATCTAAAGGGTCTTTCAAATTGAGTGGTATTTTTAATTCAATTTTTTAAAATTTTTGAATAAAACACACAATTTGCTTTGATTTAATTTTTTTTATTTTTCATTGAAGTACCATATGATGTATGACATTTAAACACAAAAAAACAATATCCGCCAAATGTCCACCTCTTGCAGCTCCACAGATGTCCACTCTTTTGTCAAAATTTTCGATGACGTTTTGGCATAATCGCGGTTCTAACTCGCCAATAACGCGAATAATTTCGTCCTTAACACTTGCCTTACTGTGTTAAAAAATTTCACCAGCCACGGTGCTGGACGCTAAGCGTCCAGGGAAAAATGTATGTTTTAAATGAAAATTATGCAAAATCTGCTAGGTTATTTTTTGTAATAAGCCATAAAAATAATTTTTTTACGTATTAAAACATCGAATAATCAAATAAAATATAACTCCAGGTCACTCGCTATCCATCACAGGGTGGCAAGTGTTAAGCTCAGGAATCGAATGGGGGTCATTTTTATAGACCTGGATTTTCACGTAACTCCAGAGAAAATAGTCCAACGGTATCACAGATCACATGATCTTGGTGGCCAATTAACATCACCGTTTCCGGAGATTACGATATATAAAATAATTCAACAATTTGAACGCATTGTTGTATTGTATACGACTCCATTTTTATAAATGTCATACATTACACTCCTCAAATGTCACAAGACCCAGGCAAGTTCGCGACGCCAGTTGTGTTTTATCTAAGAATATAAAAAAACGTTCAATTTGAAAGACTCTTTATATACGAGAAATACTAAAGCGCCAGACTTTTCTATCCTAATGCACATCTTTCTTCTTTAACATTTATGCTTCTTTATACACAACGTCTACGATTTCTTTGAATTTTTGATCATCATAAACTTGGTCGAACACCAACCACACGACCTCTATGGCCTGGGGTAAGACACTTGTCTACCGATCCGGAGGTTGCGGGTTCGATTCCCGCTGGAACCCAGATTTTTTTAAATAGGATTCCAGTCTGGTTAACACTTAGGGCCTTTAAACACATCTTTTTGGTTGGTTGGAAGAGATTGCCACATGGCAAAAAACTCTCCAGGTTAAAAAAAAAAACTACACTTTCCACTTATTTTTACACCGTATTTTTGTTATGTTAGTCTTTCTTCATTCATTCATTCCATGTACCCAAATCATCTCAGCGTGCATTCCTTGAACTTACTTAATCAACAATCATCCATAAGTTCACATTCATCCTTTCACTTCATTGCGTATTCTATCATACAAATTCACGCAATTCTACAACATTTATTCGACTTTTTTCAGTCCTGTGTTACGTTCAAGTTTCATTCCCATGCGTCAAAATTAGTAATATAATACTGTTGTAATCTTGGCAGAGTTTGATATTGTCCGATTCGAGTATATATGTTTCAGTTCCCCATTGACTTTGTTTCCTATCGTTCCACGCCGTTAGATATCCATCTAAACTCTTGCGTCATTTGAAAAAAATACCAACCCAATAATAGTTAACGTACATGTGATTTTTATTACTCATATTTAACTGTAATCTACGAGCCATAAGTAGAAGTTAAAAGTTTAACTGAGAGAAAATACGGATTTCCTTTATCGTATAGGAATGCGACTGAAGTTGAATGGGGCGCTTTTCCACTTGAGTTCAAAAATTATATAAAAACAGTACAAGGGGAATTTATAGTGTTTTCCATACGGCTAAAAGGCGTACATACTCGTACATAAGTTAAGTTTTTATGGGTGTTTATGGGTTCGCTATCCTACTTTGGCCGATAGCGAAAATATACATTTTCTGCAATATAATCGATGACTTACTCGTATATGCATCAAATTCTAAAACAAAGAACTGCGAAAGGTTTTATAACTATTTATAACTGCGAACTTGTGGTCTTTAATAAAATGTCTTTCTATCAACACGGTGGGTGGGAGTTTGATTCCCGTTGGTAGAAGTTTTTTTTAAAAAGGCTTTCAGCCTGGTTTTTGTTTAAAGCTTTTTTACTTCAAGAATATCGTTCTGATTGGATGGAAGAGATTACCTGCTGATAATAAAGCACCAGGTTCTACTGTATACAATGAAAATTAAATTAATTACAACTCGCATAAAGTTTTTACCTTCAAGGAGACATGTTCAAGAGAGTGACCTGTATAGACAACATTTTATACTGCTCCAGCAATTAAACTTTTGGATTTAAAGCCATTGAATTAGTCAAGTTACTCAATAGCTAAGCGATGAAGCCCAGACCATGGGAATATTGGAAAGTGCGATAGTTGGAGAAATTTTAATTGAGCTAAAGGTAAAAGAAAAGTGTGTGAAACAGAAGAGTATATTTGGATGTAGACGAGCTAAGTGTTGATAGAAAGGCGTAGATATATTTCTTTACTGACCGTCAGTGATCGTACGTATTGGTTTTACTCACTTGTGGAGAGGTACGAATGGGAATCGAACCGGAAACATCCAGGTGGATGAAAAAATCTTACAATTAAACCACGGGAGTAGCCATGACTACAGAAGAACACAATTTAATAAAAAGTATTTTTAGTATAGACAACGTTTTTTTCTACTTTGAAGTACATATATTAAAATTATCATATACATATTAGTAGAGTACTAGTAATTATTATCACGACGGGGTAGGCAGAGAGAGCACATCTTAATTTTTTTCACACATAACTTTCATCTCATTTATATTGATACGTTACCTAATAACAAAGATAAAAAATAGCGAAAAAGTCTATTAAAACAATCACCTCGTGGAAGTTAACTAAAGATGGTGTAGGGGGAAATTTGCTCTAAGGGACTGTAATGTACCATACATTTAGTGAAAATCTGTACATGATTTATTACAAACATTCGATAAGTGATAGGGCGTCGGAAAAAAATTGATTATTTATAAATATTGGTGTAGTCTATAATTGTTTAATATTTTATTTTATACAAAATATCAATATATTATAAAAGAACGAAATACATTTCAAACAGCTCCCTTCACAAACTCGAAAATTCACGTTGAAAACGTTTTTAACTGTGTTTTACACAATAACGACGGGGCAAGGAAAATTTATGAGTTCAAAATTTAAGGTCTGTTTACAAAAAGGGTTCAACTGAGATGGATGGGAGGGGTTAAAACGGGGAGTTAACATATTGACATTCGAATTCGGTTCTAAGTCTAAATTGACGTGTATTTTTTTGTATAATATATTCTTACACATTTAAATATTTTAATATATACTATGTCTTTGTTTTATATAATACAATTTGTATTGTTTATTGTCATGTAACAATCTTTTACACCCGCCTAGAAAGATGTTTAAGGTTCTTGAAATGAAAAACCAGACTGACACCTTTTTTTAAATAAATTGGCTACCAACGGAGATCGAACCCTTAATCTCCGAGGCTGGAAAATAGATGCCTTACCAAGAAGGCTATTGACGTCGTATTGTTGATCAATTAAATTGAAAAAAAAAACACATAATTTTTGTTTTATGTTGAATTGACATACCTACACACCGTAACGCCATTTTCTTGTCGAGGTAGGCAGTGTTTTCTATCACGAGACTCATTCTTAACATGTACTATATTCAAACACCTTCTCATACAACGTCTACGATTTATTTGATTTTCTACGTTTCCTTCTTTCAAAATACCGTATAATTGATCCATCCATACTTTCCTTGGTCTTTTCCTACCACGTCTTCCGCTCACATTTACACTATATATTTATTTTGTTAGTCTTTCTTCATTCATTCCATATGCCCAAACCATCTCGCTCTTTTTTATGTTACTCAACACATCAACCTTAAGTTCACATTCGTCCTTAATCACTTTATTTCGCATTCAGTCATACACTGTACACTCCATGTATTCTTCTCAATGCACGTATTTCTACATAATTTATTTGGCTCCTATCAGTCTTTTTCCATGTAAACGTTTCACTCCCATACATCAAAGTTGATACCAAAATACTGTCGTGAACTATCATCATCTTAGTAGATTTTGATGCTGTCCTTTTCGAGTATATAAATGTATATGTTTTAGTGCCCTTTATTTTCTATCGCTACACGCTGTTCGATATCCCTCGTAACTCTTCCATCATCTGAGAAAATACTACTCAAATAGTAGTATTCCTGTACTTGCTCCAATCTTTCATAATTCATCCATACTCGTATATCGCATTTGCTTTTCCTTTCACACTTTTGGATTCCATAACTTTATACGAGTTGTACTCGTTTATATGTATGTTTTTAAATTAAATTGTTACATATGTGTTTTAGTGTTAAATATTTTAAGTGACAGTGTATAAATGTTTTAGTGTTAAATCGTCAAATAAAAAAAAAACGGTAACTTGATAATATGTGCACATAAATTGCTACTCCGTGGCATGATTCAGTTGTTTTTAATTGTTTAAAATGGTAACTTGACAATATGTGCACATAAATTGTTACTCCGTGGCATGATTAAGTTGTTTTTAATTGTTTAAAATGGTAACTTAACAATATGTGCACATAAATTGTTACTGCGTGGCATGGTTAAGTTGTTTTTAATTGTTTAAAATGATAACTTGACAATATGTGCACATAAATTGCTACTCCATGGCATGATTAAGTTGTTTTTAATTGTTTAAAATGGTAACTTAACAATATGTGCACATAAATTGCTACTCCGTGGCATGGTTCAGTTGTTTTTAATTGTTTAAAATGGTAACTTGACAATATGTGCACATAAATTGCTACTCCGTGGCATGGTTCAGTTGTTTTCAATTGTTTAAAATGGTAACTTGACAATATGTGCATACAAATTCTTACTTCGTGTCATGGTTCAGTTGTTTTTAATTGTTTAAAATAGTAACTTGACAATATGCGCATATAAAATGTTATTCCGTGTCATGGTTCTGTTATTTTTAATTATTTAAAATAATCAATGTTTTTTTAAAGATATTTTGGATGAAAACAGGTTAACGGGAAATAGAAAAACAAAACTTTTAAATTCGAATCACCACACCGTCGCCGCCGGGGCGAATTGACACTTTGCTCCCAGAAAGTTGTACATTTAATTTTGAAAACGCCAAGGGGATGACTGACATACAAATGAAAGGCCTACAAGTGTTCACCTCCAAGTTTCATCACCCTTTTATTGTAGTTAGTGATTTTTACGCCATTTAAAAATGCGTTGATGCTAGTCGTTTTGAATATGATCATGATAGGATATTTGCTTAATATAGTTGTTAAGATGTTAGTCTTCTACTCGGGGCTTTCAGGGTTGATTCCCGATACATACATACCATCACACTGTTTCCCTGCTGGGGTAAGCAGTGCGCCAGACTTACCTATCACAACACACATATTTCGCCTCTTCTTAATTACAAAAAAAATAAACCTTTCAGATTATAATCGGATGATAAACAGGGAACAAGGTAAACAGAGTAATTAATGTAATAAGCAACAACCGATCGATCGCTGCTGGACCTCCTAGTTGAGGATTCCTCCGCCATTTCAACGTCAATTCAACTGGAAAGCGAAGCTGTGCCGTGGAGGGAGTAGCTGCACACCAGCAAACTCATTGACCACACTATTGTACAGGATCCGATGACATACCGAAGTGAGACTATTGAAGCACACCGGCATGTTTTTTTCCTTTTTTTCGAAATAATATACGATGGTCATCCAGAAACAAGGGCAACTGAGGCCGGGGGAAATGTTTTGTTTCAACGTTGGTGCAACTGGCATGTAAGGGGGATCCTGACGGTCAGTTTTTTGGTCCCGCGTGTTTGTCGGGCATTTTGTTCAGTCACAGTAAATTCTTCCGATGGATAGGTCGTCGTGTGCTCCCGCCAACTCTCGTTCGTGCGAGACCCACGCGGTCATCAGTTTTTTGACTTTGCAGAACAATACCGCCGCGATTATCCATCGGAAGCTCGAGGAAGTTTATGGTAGTGATGTGATGAGTCGACAACATGTCACGAAGTGGGTTAGGTTGTTCAGAGAAGGCCGTACTGATACTCACGACGAGGCAAGGCAGTGATTTCTGACGAATTTGTGCAAAAAATTGAAGAACAAGTGAGAAATGACCGCCGTGTGATGCTTGACGACCTTCATGAAAAAATTCTTGGCATTTCTCAAAGTCTCCTTGGTAATATTGTGTCGGAAAAACTTGGTTACAAGAAGTTGTGTGCGAGATGGGTACCCAGAATGCTCATACCGGAGCATCATCAAAATCGCGTGACCGCACCTCAAAATAATAATAAACCATTAAAAAGCGATAGAGCAGACATGAAACTCACAGTTTGTCATTGTACGTGCTGGGAATAACCCAGCTTATAAAGATACAACAACATTCATACACGTACTCGATGCTTGTAAGTATTATTACCAGACTGGCACTTTTTTTTTTTTTTTTGATACCATTGGGAATCGACATCGGAACTCTTGGGTAGAAGTCAAACATCGTATCCAATAGGGGACTGAGGTCATCCTGGGAGAGATCTTAGAAAAATTCATCAATTGAAATCTGTTTGTTCTTTTCTTGAGGCCTCTTTAGTACTTTTCTGGTTGGTTTGAGGAGGAAGCACGCGATCATGCTTATCACTACTCTACGGCGCTGACAATAAGGTTTGAGGAGGAAGCACGCGATCATGCTTATCACTACTCTACGGCGCTGACAGTTAGGTTTGAGGAGGAAGCACGCGATCATGTTTATCACTACTCTACGGCGCTGACAGTTAGGTTTGAGAAGGAAGCACGCGATCATGCTTATCACTACTCTACGGCGCTGACAGTTAGGTTATTTACTGAAGAACATTGAGTAATTTCTCTGTCTTGCGTTTCATTTTATCGTAGTATCCAACAGTAAATAATAAGCACTTTTAAGTTACGAGTTTCTTTAAAAGTTGTGTTCTTCTTTATTTTATGGCACATTTAAAATTTAACAGTTCTCAAAATACTCCCTTTATGTACACAAAGGGACCCATGTACTCCAAACATTACATTACCGATGACCCCAAGTGATGATCAGGGCCGTAACGCTCTTAGGATATGAGTAAAGCAGCATTTAGGTCTCCGAAATATTACATTATAGGTGACTCCAAGTAACGAGCAGGGCCGTAACATTCTTGCATGGGAGACGAGCCACATTAAGGTCGTCTAAACATGACATTACATATAACACTAAGTGACGGGTGTAATTACGATACATTACTATGTTAAATAATCTTACATTAATTTTATTTTTGTGTGCAATCTAATTAAAGCTGTCGAACATTTTTACTTTATAATACTTGTACTTATATTTATTTTTAATCTTGAAAAATTCCATTATTATTATTTAATGTTTCCTAGAATCTGCCATGTCTAAACAATCAATACCATATGTTATGTGAAATAAACTAACTTTCATTTTACTTTTATGATTATTACAATTTAAGCTGACATCATTTTTAATTTACAAAACGTGTGTGTTCATTTCAATGTTTGAATATAAAATATTATTTTTATATTTTTTTGCTTTTTCCCTTCATTAAAAAAATAAAGTGACAAGTTTTTGTAAACGCACTGTTACTCACACTATTGCAAAATGAGTCTTCTAGCTGAATGATCTATACTTGTTATTTGTCTTGTTTTCATTAATTATGTATTCATACAACTCCTTGTCATGTTAACAAATAAATAAATGAAATAAATATCTAAATACGGCAGATTAGGCGATACCACTCTAGTAACCCCCCTGGTGAAGTATCTCAAAGGGGAAAGACATTTAAGACGTTTAAATAAGAGAGAAGTGGATGATAAAAGAGTGCACTGAGAGGCCGATAGCTCCCCAGGATAAGAAAAGAAAAGAGAAAGAGAATAATGCGAAGAAATATCCCCTGGAGCGAAGATGATGCAGAAAGATATGTGAAGAATAAAGGATGGCAGAATGCAGCAGCAATGCTCGTATCTTAATAATTTACACTCTACTACTGTCTCAAGTCCAGGCACTTGTGTTCTATTTATGATCCTTGCCAGGGGTGAGTTGCATTGTTATCGACCGTTTTTATGATATATACTTTTAACTTCAAAATAAATATATATTTTTATTAACCCTTCATGTCCTGTGATGTCTAACTAGTACAAATTGCTTCTAAAAACTTTAATATCTGTATAAATATAATAAATACTGGGTTCAGATTTTAGGTATTCTTCCGTAATACATTTACGCATTGAATGAAAAAATAATATTAATAGTAATTAGCACTTACTGGCCACATTAGAGATATTTTGTGAAAATTGGGAATAAATTCACCAATACAATCAAACGTGTGCCAGTGTGTGATGTACGTAAGCGACGCTATTCACGTCTCACTCTCACTCTACTTCGGTATACGGGTACGCAAAAAAATAGAATCTCAGTTCGGTCGCTTCTCTCGTTTAGTAGCCAGCCGGCTTTCGTTCGAGGTGATCGCTTCGCCCGTTTTGTGAACGACGTCCGATGTTTTTTTTTTTTTTTCATGTTTTCAGCAATTAAATTTCAATTAATACCACATTTGACTTCAAATTTTATTAATTTAAGCGATTGGTTATAAATATTCTTATTTTTCCGATTTTAAATCGCTCATTTTTACATATGTATTGATGTGTATTGAATACACATCACCGGAACGGGCGGATTGTTTTAGTACAGGAAGGGAAAGGTTAACAATGATATATTATTTCAACCAGCAATTGGTACGACATGTGAAGCTCATGTCTAGTTGGTTACAAGATATTTCCGCAGGATAATAAATCGGCTTATTGCAACTTTGTATAATGACAAACAAATAAAATATTAAAAAAAATACATTTTCATTTTTTTAATTCAGGTTAGGTTCGTGGCCTCAATGGTTTGTTTCAAAAAGCAACTTAAAATAATTTTAGATATCTTCAATGACAAAACGTGTCCTCTATTCCACATTTTACAATATATATATCTTCAATAACAAAAAATGTCCTCTATTCCACATTTTACAATATATATATCTTCAATAACAAAAAGTGTCCTCTATTCCACATTTTACAATATATATATCTTCAATAACAAAAAGTGTCCTCTATTCCACATTTTACAATATATGTATCTTCAATAACAAAAAGTGTCCTCTATTACACATTTTACAATATATATATCTTCAATAACAAAAAGTGTCCTCTATTCCACATTTTACAATATACATATCTTCAATAACAAAAAGTGTCCTCTATTCCACATTTTACAATATATATATCTTCAATAACAAAAAGTGTCCTCTATTCCACATTTTACAATATATATATATATATCTTCAATAACAAAAAGGGTCCTCTATTCCAGTGGTGCCCAACCTTTTTGTCGCCGCGGACCGGTTCACGTTTCATAATTTTACCGCGGCCCACTGGGGGGGGGGGGGACATTGAATGTTTTTTTTTTTTTAATTTAATAACAATATATTTGTACAATATATAATAACAAAATTTAAAATATAACAAAAAATGAAGTTTTTATTTTGGCTCTGCCAGACCAGACTTCCGGTACATTATTATTTAGATACATATTGAAATGGAAGAGCCACGTCCAGTCCCGTACAGCGTACAGCCCGTACCTATAAGGAAGCTTCCAACAGTTAAGTACATATCCCGATTTTCACTTTTTTAAGTACTGATAAGATCTCAAATCTCGATCGATAGACGTCTCGACTCGATCTTCGATCGACAGAGGACGACTTTTGACATCTTATGTATAGATAAAGTGTATAAAATATATAGTATTTGCCTTGTTTAAGTTACGGCAAGACCGCCTTCGGTATCAAGGACGACTCCGCATGCGGCATGCATATGGTAGTGTGGTGTTGTTTTATTTCGAAGGTATTGTCGGAAGGTCGGTGGTAACTGAGCGTGAAGGGGTTTTCAACGGAATAATTATTTTAAGCTATAATTAAGTTTTATTGGGTATGTTCGATTTTTCAAAAGTAATTTTGATTTTTAAGCAGGCCCTTGCGCGGCCCAATACCATTTGGTCCACGGCCCGGTACCGGGCCGCGGCCCGGGGGTTGGGGACCACTGCTCTATTCCACATTTTACAATATATATATATATATATCTTCAATAACAAAAAGTGTCCTCTATTCCACATTTTACAATATATTTATCTTCAATAACAAAAAGTGTCCTCTATTCCACATTTTACAATATATATATCTTCAATAACAAAAAGTATTAACTTGCATTCGGAGTGGAGAAAATTGAAAAAAATTCAAAAACTTCTAAAGATTTTTTTAAGCGCCGTGAAAGGGAGTTTAGAAATAGTTTGGACAATTTATTTGATATTGCACATGCCAATGCTCTACAAACATTAAAGTTGGAAGAAGAAAGGAAGTTTTTACTTGAACAGAGAGAGAGCCTGGACGTAAAGGCTACCTATCAGAAGTAGACCGGAAACTCGCTGATAAAGAATAAAGGGGGAGGCAAAGAAAATTAGAAAAAGAGAAAAGGCAAGTGAAACAACAATGTGCAGCATTTACATCTTCTAGTGTACCTCCTTTTCCATCATCTGAAGATTCAGATAAGGCATTTCCAAGTTCAGATTAAATCGACGTTGGTGAGTCTTGAGAGTACAACAATGCAGAATGTAACGAGAAGAGGTACCACTGATTTTATTACTACAAAATTAGTGGCTGCTTTGGATAGATGTCAGCTGAGTGTAAGAGATTATGTATACATCCTTAAGGCGACAGCAGAGATACTTGACCACAATACCGAAGAGCTATCTATTAATAAATCTTCTATTCATCGAATCAGCCAGAAGAAGAGAAGAGAACGTTCTGAAATAATTAAATCGGTTTTCAAGAATAATATCCCTGCAATTTTTATTTTTCATTGGGATGGTAAATTGTTGCCCGCATTAAATGTCAGGGACCTAAAAGAAGAAAGACTTCCAATCGTTGATACATTTGGGGACAGTGAGCAGCTCGTCGGCGTTCCAAAATTACAGAATGCTTCTGGTAAAGAGCAAGGAACGCTGTTTGGGATGCAATAACGTATTGGTGTAGAGAAGACAATGTACAAATTCTCTGTAGCGACACAACTGCCTCAAACATTGACTGTTTTAAGTGGGCATGTGTCTTACTTGAACAAACATTGGACAGAGAGTTGTTGTTTTTCCCGTGCCGTCATCATATATATGAAGTTTTTTTACGGTGTGTATTTGAATGTAAAGTACATGATGTAATAAGCAGTCCTGACATACTACTTTTTAAAAATTTGAGGGAGAGCTGAAAAAGTGTCAATGCAAATAATTTTCAAAGTGATTTTTCAATGAGTCGGAAATTAAGGAAGTGTTAGAATTCTATGAAAGTAAATAAAATAAACCAATAGTGAAAGGCGATTACCGCGAACTCAAAGAGCTCTTTGTAATTTTTTGGGAGAAGACTGCAAAAAAAAACTAAAATTATATTCATTTCCGAGAAAACAATAGACGATTTCGTGTCAACTAAGAGCAGATATCTGTTCTCTCGCCTGAAGATGAATACTAGTTTTATTCAAGAAAATCCTTCAACATGGATGAGCAACACTTCATATTAAGAAGCTAAAATGATAGTTAAGGAGTTAATAGCTGTTAATGACTGTTGAATGACGTGTTAAATTAATGCAAGATTTTCATGGACTATTGACAGTCGATGAGGAGCAAAAGCAATTTGTGTTGCGTTGTGTTCAAGAACATCGTAGACCATACCCAGATTTTAAGAAAGAAGCACTGAAAAGAAAGTATCCACAAGAATACATAAAAATCATAGTGCACTCTAAAGAGCAAAAATGTATTGAATTTAAAAAAAAGTTAGATATTATACATTCATCAATAGTTTTTACACTGACTTAGAACTAATTAACCTATAATTCCTAACATTCAAATTTGGCGCTCAAGTCGGCACAGGTTAACCTCATCTTATTGAGATAAAATTGTATTTCTGAGTAAATCAAACCAAATGGAAAATATTTAGGGGGTGAGAGCCAAAAATTTCGCAAAATTTTTTTTTTTGGCCAAATAAGGGACACCCTAATATATATATCTTCAATAACAAAAAGTGTCCTCTATTCCACATTTTACAATGTATATATATCTTCAATAACAAAAAGTGTCCTCTATTCCACATTTTACAATATATATATCTTCAATAACAAAAAGTGTCCTCTATTCCACATTTTATTTCGCCATCCCTCTTCTATCCGAGACATTGGTATATAAATAAATCATCGCGCCGTGTCCCTTACGGAGAAAAAAGGCGTCCAAACTTTCCTATCCAAGCCTACAACTTACGCCTTCTCCACATTCATACATTTCGTCATGCACACTCTTATATTATTCATAGTTCTCTCTTTGCTTTTCTTTTAAATCTGATCCTTGGATACTCTTATATTTTCCTAGGTTATCGTCGTTGTTGGGACTCCATTCCAACGTCAATTTAATTGCAAAGCAAAGCTGTGTCGTGGAGTTTTTTTAAGCGAGTGTGCTTTTACACATCAGCGAATTCATCCAAATCCGATGGCACACCGAAGTGAGACGATCGGAGCACGCCAACATGGTTTCTTCCCTCGTTTTGAAATACTAGATATGACCAAAGTCATGGGTATCTTCAAACCTCCGAATACTAGACAGAAAAAATGTCTGCTCCATTCGAGGGGAGTAGCATAGCGCGAGGTTCGAACCGACGACCTTTCGCAAGGAAGTCCAGTGCGTTACCGCGCGACCATACACCTCTTTCCTAGGTACCTCTTATACAAAGACCTCGCACTTGTGTTTATGCATTTATTTCTTTTAGTTCGCCTTCTTTCATACATTGACGCTTCTTCTTCATCCTAGTGTCGTGTCAGGTCCCCCCAACGTTGACTATCACCTGATAGTAAGCATCTTTGTCCCCGGCAGCCCGAAAAAGATCCCCATACGCTCCTTATACCTGTCCAATCACGTATATTGCGGAGCCAGGAGATTTTCCTCATGCCCACACCTCTTCGACCTTCTATTTTGCCTTGGATGATCAGGTGCAGTAATTTGTACATTGACGCTACGCATTTCCATAGAATTGATCTAACTTTTATCCTTTTTCTGCCAAATCCAAGTTTCAAGTCCGTGGTGTTAATAAAAGAAAGTAATGCACATCTTATTTTAATTAAAATAAATTGTATTGACTTAATTATTTTTATATTATCTTAAAACTTTTTTACTAACTTCTTACTAGCAATTGACACGTGATATGTTACTTCTGCCTGGTTGGTGGGAATACATTGCCGTAGGGAAATACGTCAATTGCCAAGTAAATAACTTAACTATATAACATGTTATTAATTCTTTTTTTTTCTCCCTTTTTATAGAGAACTGCTATTCGACCGCATCATCAAGGCTAACGTTGTGGCTGTTACAAGAATGTGTGCAATGGTGATGCCAGGCATGGTGGAGAGGAAGAAGGGCTTGGTGGTCAACATCTCATCCACAGCGGCCATCATCCCTGCTCCTCTCTTCGCCGTGTATTCTGCTAGCAAGGTATTCATTAATATTAAGGCAGAGGTTTTTAAAAAAATTCATTCAGATTTTATCACGGTGCCCTAAAAAAATATACGGTGGGTGAGTCGGTGGTTCACCACACAGTTTCTTAAGTCGTTGAATCAAATAAGACCATGGGCGGCTGGCTCTGAGGTGCGCTGGTGCGCTGAGCCCAACGCAGCTCGAGATGCTGAGCGAATATGAAATATCGCTGTCTCACGGTTTACTGTATGTCTCTGTCGGACCTAAATGAATCTGCGTTTCCGTCCGGTGCGTATTGGAGATCGCTCCGGTAATATTGGCAAACTTGGCCGGCCAATTTGAAAGGAATATTTTTTTAAATTTTACTTTAAATTTTACTTTTAATTTTTTTGAATTTTCACTTAAATGAATAAATTCTTATACATAACATATTTAATCTATACTCTTACAAATATTTAACATTTTTGGAAGTCATGTTTGCGAATATTTACTTTAATTATTACGTATTATTTCTCCGGTTCAGCGCACCAACGCACCTCGAGATCATCCGCCGCTGAATAAGACACAGCCACACTCATTTTATGTTACTTGTTGAGTTTTGAGCGGTAATTGGTTTT
Source organism: Odontocerum albicorne (assembly GCA_949825065.1). Lineage (NCBI taxonomy): Eukaryota > Metazoa > Arthropoda > Insecta > Trichoptera > Odontoceridae > Odontocerum > Odontocerum albicorne. The sequence continues at coordinate 25,100,439 of OX463858.1, forward strand.
AATTACAGCTACATAAATGCGCGCATTGAGAAGATTACATGTAGTGACAATGTATAAAAGAATAAAGTGAGAAGGGATGAATCTGAACTTAAGGCTGATATGTTAGGCAAGATGAAGAAGAGCATGCTGAAATTCTTTGAGCATGTGGAACGAATGAATGACGCGACTAACAAAAATATATATAGTGAGAATGTAAGTGGAAAATGTGGTAGAGGTAGATTGAGGAAAGCATGGTTGGATCAAATTAATGACATTCTGAAAAAAAGTAACGTGGAAAGTCAGAGAAATCGTATAAATTGTATGGGCGTAGAAAAGCTACAATATATGGGTCGCGTTAGAAAAGTCTGGCATTTAGTCCTCTGCCTACTGTGACAGGGAAATGTCGTGATTATATGTTTGTACTCGTATGTATGTTTTTATGGTTACCGCCGAAGACAAATTTAGTTTTTTTATGTAGTATATTAAGATTGCGTGGAATTTTTATGTGGTATATTAAGATTGCGTGGAACTTTTATGTAGTATATTAAGATTGCGTGGAATTTGTATGTAGTATATTGAGATTGCGTGGAATTTTTATGTAGTATATTGAGATTGCGTGGAATTTTTATGTAGTATATTAAGATTGCGAGGATCTTTTATGTAGTATATTAAGATTGCATGGAATTTTTATGTAGTATATTGAGATTGCGTGGAATTTTTATTTAGTATATTAAGATTGCGTGGATTTTTAAAAATAATCCGAATAACCCGCGATACGCACACTTTGAAAACCTCTTTATTTAGATCCTCAGATAGTGGAGTTGGTGCTTTTGCCGAAGATGCCTGATGTGATATAATAAACATTATGATACATGTCTAAATCACTCAAGAACGTTCCTGTCTGTATTTTTTAAGCAGCGTAGACGACATACCATATTTTTAAAGACTGCCTTGCAAAAATATAGTCTGGACCAGTGGAAAAGATTCATCTTTTTCAAACATGACGAACTGGTGGATCAACCCGGTTTATTTCATTTTATTCAGGAATTTATCAGTACAATACGGTTAATAAATAAAATATTACAAGTTGCAACCCGTGAAATATTCACGGATGTAAAACAAATTCTACATTTATGAAAATATATATTCATAAATGTAAAATTTGTTTATATACTCGTATATATCATTTATACATCGTCCCCTTTTACACCGGTTTAAAAATTGTTAGCTAGGTATTTAAAATTCGTTCAGAATCACGGACCCACCGAGATTCAAATTTCGAATTACTTTTGGAGAGAATCCAAGTATTCCTCTCTCGCTCTCTTGTATTCAAAATTCAATTCTCGTATTCTTTCTTTGGCGACAACCGTCATACGGGCTTTGTCCTATTTACAAAGTATTATATTTAACACTAAAAATAAAATAAATGTTTACATTATAATAATAAAAGTAACAATTGGCGAAAAAGAGGAGAAAACACAAACAATTCAAATAAAATCAGCTGAATTCATAATGCGCAGTATATGACATATTGGAGAAGAAGTTGACGATGAAGCAGGGGAAAAAGGAAAAAAGTAGATATTTTACATTATATTACGTATTCAGCCAAAGGATTGTACTTTGGACTATGGAGTGAGAGATAATATGAATACAGTTTTAATCTTTTTACGTCTGCGTTTCTCTCGCATACATCAAAGTGTACACTAAAAGACACATAACTACAGAATACTGTCGATTATCTGGGATGGCAGACAAAAAGATTCACCCGAATAATTTCCCAAAAAAATTGAAAAAAAAAACCGTAAATTATTCATCACACCATTTGTTAAAAATATGGGAGAAAAGAAGATTTTTAAGAATATTTTGTAATAGCTTGGGATGGAAAGATGTAAAATTGATACGACGATTAAAAAACTCACAGAATAATATTAAAATGTTATGAAAAAAATGCACATAAAACTAGAGCTCCCGACTTTTCGACACGCAAATGCTTTTAAATTGAGTATGTAAAACACGAGTATAAACAATAAAAATAGTGAAAAATAAATTAACCGAAATGCACACTTAACTTAAATTTAACGTGATGCGCCCGCCGCTTGCATCAAAAGTGAAAATTGAATCTACCTACCGGGATTTCTGATCGCTGTCTCGTTTGCAACTTCGCCAGTTTTATTATCTGATACATATGTTAATACCAATTTCACCAGTAAAATTTTCTGGTGAACATTGTATTATGTAGTCGAATGAAGGCATTTTCTCCCTTTTAAATAATAACTCAAAATGTTATAAGAATTTTGGAATTTTCCACGATTAATGCGACCTTGTATAACGGAGTCTACTTTACTTTCATAATTATTTCTTGCCACGTTTCTCAACCACTTGTATTATGTGTATTTTATGATTTTACAATTTTCCACGATTAATGCGACCTTGTATAACCGAGTCTACTTTACTTTCATAATTATTTCTTGCCACGTTTCTCAACCACTTGTATTATGTGTATTTTACGATTTTACAATTTTCCACGATTAATGCGACCTTGTATAATCGAGTCTACTTTACTTTCATAATTATTTCTTGCCACGTTTCTCAACCACTTGTATTATGTGTATTTTATGATTTTACAATTTTTCACAGATCTACGTCGACAAACTCAGTCAAGATTTAGCAACAGTCTACGAAAAACACGGTCTTATCATCCAGAGTGTTCTACCAGGACCTGTAGCGACCAAAATGTCGAAGATTCACCGGGCTACGTGGATGGCTCCAACTCCTGATGTCTTCGTAGCTTCAGCCCTTAACACCTGCGGAAAGAAGAGGCATACCACTGGCTACTTCCCTCATGATCTCTTGGTCGGTACCATCAACGGCATCGGTTGCATCTGCCCGAGCGCTGCTGAGTGGCTTGTAACAAAGACCAGCGAAAACATTCGAAGACGTGCCCTGAGGAAGGCCAAAGAAACCGAAACCCAGGCGACCTCTTGAGTAAGACCTAAGATCGAGTAGACTTATTCGGGTTTCTGTTAAGTTAATATGATCACAATAATTGGGATTATATACTGATACGCGAAATTGCACAAAAATAATATTAAGTTGACGTGGTAATTTTTTTTTCTTTGGAACGTTGTTAGATTAGCGGAGTTTTTGTTACACTGTATGTTGCTCTCTAAAAATAGTATATCGTAGGTCTACAATCAATATATCGTAGGTTTATATGTGCAATTCTTTCATAAATAAAAATGGTTTTACTCTACCTTTCATTGATTTATATTAAGTTTGTTGATTAGTTTAACGCACTATTTGATACCTTTATTCGACATTTATATAAGGCATGCATTGCACTTCAATTTTAGCGGAATTCGATGTTCTTGAAACTATCCTCCAACTTTGAAATAGATTCTTGCCCCCATTTGCGTGATTTCGATTTAAGCAAACTTCGTTGGTTCAACATCTACTGCGTATATCGACGGAGAGGTGTATATAAATCCTCGTATCTTGACGTAGTTTTTCTCAATAATGCCGTATTCCTATCAAATAAAAATATTTGAAGAACGTATAAGATTTTTTTAAAAGATTTGTTGACAATTTCTAGGAATGCGTTAAAAAGTTGACGTTCACGCGTCCAATTTTCCTCTTTCATTTAATGAAATCATGTTTAAAAAGTTGACGTTAACATAAAAAAAACTTTCCTACTTTAATTCATAATAAAGTATGAAAAAATATGACATTTACATATTCATTGTACTGACGAGTTTTAAATGTCATGGCCAAAAAATATTACTTTACATGACATTTTAAACTAAAAAATGTCATGTGAAAACTCACACCTTATTATAAATTAATTGAATACAATATTGTATATAGACTTCCGTAGCTCAGTTGGTTAGACATCTACCTTCTAATTTGGGGGTTGCGGGTCCGATCACAGTTCGTGTCCAAATTTTTTTAAAAGTGTTGCTTTTTGGCAACAATTATATCGTCCAGTATATTTTCAGTCTTTGTGAAAAGCATTTTAGTTTTTTTTTCTTCGAAAGTTTATTTCATAGACTGTTTTATAACATAATTCGAATTATAGTTATTTCTGGTAAATGTGACCTAATGTGGTGATACTTCTGTCTTCCAATCCAGTTTCCAGATTTTTTTTAAGGGTTGCAGTCTGGTTTTCACTTAAGACTCGTTTAAACACCATTTTGATTGGTTAGAAGAGATCGCAACCTAGTAACAATACCCATTTAGAGAGACGCTACAGTGTAACTAAAACGTCCCTTGCGTGACTTTCGGCGGATAATAAATAAATAAATATAGGTTTATTGATAGCAACATATTATGTACAAAATATATTTAAATAACACTTCTAAAACACATAAATTGCAGATAATACATTAAATACAGAAGCTATCAAAAGGTCTGGGCTCATCTAATAACATCCCCTCGGCCAATATACACCCCACCAATATAGGAAGAACCCAGCCACGGGGACACCAGATGTTTTTCAGCCCACACCCTTGAACACGTAGAACAAGAATATAAAAAAAACACATAAAATAAATAGATGACAAAAAAAAATACATTCAAGAGAGAAGACATTAAAAGGTCCGGGCTCATCCCACAATGGCGCTTTTAAAGCAATATAACAAAAAATGATATTACAATATATTTTACAATGTTAAAAAAGATTATGAACAAATGTCACGATATTATTTCTAAAAAGTAATCATTCAATGAATATTTTGTTGAAAACTTAATTTTTTAATTGCATTTAAGTGTAAAATAATTTTACATCCCAATCATTGTGATTATATTGGCAAACATTTGATTATTTGTTTTGTGTTTTTTTTTAAGTTTAACTTTAAATTGATTTAATATATTTTGTTGAACAATGTGTTTTGGGGAGAATCACAAATGACTACATTCATAGAATAAAACTATACAAACGTATATACAATATTATTGCTTTGCAAAAGACATTTTTGGTAACGCTACGTTTTGGAATCTGTAAAATATTAAGATTTAAAGAAAAAAATATACCAGACTCTCATCAAGGGCGCTCTGATTCGGGAATTGAACCAACTATTATTGATGAAACCATATAAATATTACGAAATATGTTTTATAATTTTGATAATACAAATATTAATTTTGATGTGGCAATCCAAGAAAAGGTTGTCTTCGAGTGCTTACTAAAGCTGCACACGCCACCCATATCTCTTAACACTTTCTTTACGCCAAGATATCGTAATATACAAAAACCCACGTTTGAATGAGAATTTTGTGTCGAAATTCTCATACTGTGAGTTTCATCAATGGTGTAATTGGGTTCAAGACGGGTTCAATTCCTATTTCTACGTTTTTTAAAATCGGATTCCAGTCTGGTCTTTCACATAAGGTATCTTTATTATTTTTCTGGTTGGTTGAAAGTGATTGCCACTTAGAAAACAGGTTTTTATGTAAAGAACAAAAAATATGAAGAATTATTACATAATCTGATCTAAAAAAAAAATATTTTATTTGTTTGTGCTGTTGAAAACTATTTTATAAGCATTAAGTTTTTAATTCTCCTCGTTTTGTTTTTGTTTATTTAATTTAATTATATTTAAATTTAGTTAAAAACTGTGATTAAATCAGGTAAAATATTTGAGAATGTACAGCACTGTGTTTGAATCTTTTCAAAGTTTTTTTTAGTCAATTTCGTAGTTGAATTTGCAAAGATCATTCGTAACTGTTATGCACATGTGATCAATTTCGTAGTTGAATTTGCAAAGATCATTCGTAACTGTTATGCACACGTAATCAATTTCGTAGTTGAATTTGCAAAGATCATTCGTAACTGTTATGCACACGTTATCAAATTTTCTTTAAATAATTTATAAAATATGTTTTCACAATGAATGCCCTGATTGCGGGGCTTTGGTTTTTATGAATACTCAGCAAAACACATGATACAGACTGTCAATAACTTCTAATCACGTTAAATGCACTGAAATATTTTTGCTGATGATTTCTTCCACCTGGACAGCAAGTTCTCGTCAGTGCCAGATATCGTACTCCTCGAGGATTGCTGCAAGTGTTGCTATATCTGCAGTGCCCTCACCAGAGGTACATAAATTGATTCATCTTTGGCTAAACTGAGAAAAAAATGTCACTACACAAATAGAAAAATGAAAAAAAAAAACAGCACGTTAAGTTAATCATCAATGGAGTCAATTGCACTGATTTTTTTAAATCCCACTAGACACGATGCTATAACATATTATATATATTCTGTATTTTCACAGCAAATGCAGAAATTCATTTTTAAGCTATATTGATCCTGGATTATTTATCTTTTCAAATATTACCAATAAAGAAAATTTTCTACACAAAAAAAGGTAAAATGTGGTTATTAATATTATCAAATCTTTTTTTTTTCTAAATATTTTTAAAATGTAGTCTGATTTCTGGCACAAATTTGCAAGTGCAACATTTTTAAAATGAGATTTTTCGGTAATTATTATCAAATGGTTAATGTGTATACCTGGTTAAATTGCGATTAATGTTTTAACCTTAAGTAAATACTATTTTCACTCGATCGAAAAATATATTATTGCCCTGATGTGTGCTGTTGGAAGTAGTTTTAACTTTTAAATTGAAATATTTCAGAAATAGTAATATGCTAGTTGTCAATTTGTACCAGAAATCCGACGATGTATGATTTTTTCGAAAAAAATACTAACTTTATTAAGATAAAAAAATTATTAAGAAAAATTGCGTTCGTGCATTTTTTTGAAAACCTTATGCATTTTCTTCCCATAAAATTTCTCAAGACATTAAATATTCCGAACAGCTTATAGAAAGCAAAGTGCACCAATGCATAAATTAATCTTAAGCAGTAGTCTAGTTGACGAGATACCTCCAAACCCGGGTCTGTTTCTTTTTGGAACCCAATTTATTTTTAAAAGGGTTCTAGCCTGATTTTCATTTAAAGCTTCGCTTACATATTTCTGGTTGGTTGTTACAATGCCACGTGACAATTAACCCACCAGGTTTTACTGTTTATAACAAAAGTGTTAAACACCAAAATACAATTTTCGAAGAACTTAATATCACTGACAAATGGTCAACAGTAAGTTTATGAAGAGTTTTCCAATTATTAAGATACATTGGTCCACATCGAAGGAGACATGTTGGACTTGCTGTTACTGGAGACGTGGTAGCACGGCATATAAAAAGAAGATCTGCAATGTTTTGGGCTGATCAAGTACGACAGGATTACCCCATGTTCTCACAACTGCTGGGTATAGATATGAGTCACATTCTTCTTCAGCTGTTCTGGATCCATCCCTGGATCTGAGCCTCCCCTTCGGTCCTCCACAACTCCTTATCTCGGGCACACTGCACCCCCTTCCACCCCGCGGCCCGTCTAATATCGTCCAACCATCTAGCCTGTGGTCTCTCACACCTCTCCTGCCCGTTCTAGGCTGCCATTCCAGGACCTTTTTCGTCCATCGAGAGTCAGAGCATCTGGCAATATGTTCTGCCCAGCTTCATTTTAAGGCAACTGCTCTCTCAACTACGTCCGTGACTTAGGTTCTCTCTCTTATCCATTTGTTGGTCTTTCTATCTCGCAGTCAAACTCCCAGCATCCTTTTCTCCATGGCTCTCTGTGTCACTAGTAGTTTTTGCGTTATTCGCTTTCTTAGGACAGAGGTTTCGATTCCATATGTGAGGATCGGTAATATGCATGAATCAAAGACTCTCTTTTTCAAATGATTGGGGTATTTTGGAGATTTCAGGGTGTAAGAGAGTTTACCAAACGCCGCCCAGGCAAGACCACGTCTACGCTCTATCTCAGCCTCTTCATTCTCCTTTCCCAGCTTTACAGTGTGTCCTAGGTACACATAACTTGTAACTCTCTATATTTCTTCCACCTACCAAGACGGGGAGACTATTCGTTGTGCTGCTCATTATTTTTGTTTTGGCAGCATTCATTTCAAGGCCAATTTTAGCGCAGGCTTCATTTATTTGATTGATTATGAGTCACGTGCTCATTAAAAAATAAAATCTTATTTATAAATAATTGTAAATTTTACAAATGAAACTTTATATCCCGAAATAAGTTGAAACTGTTTAGATACGCATAAAAATGCCCGTCAGGCGTAAAAACGCTTAAATTTGTGGTAAAAACTTTTAAAAACTATGTTTTAGACCTGATAGAATACCAACTATACTTGCGGCGGTTTACCGAACTACAACATGTGGGCAAAGTTTTGCAAAAATATTTCGCACTTGAATTTTTATGAATACACATTGTAATAACAATGAAGAGTTCCACTTCTTATATCATGTTATGTACATATTATAAAAAAGTGTCAAATTAAGTGCCGTCGGCCTCTATGCTGTACTTCATAAAAATGCTATTTCATCGAATAGGGCCAGTAAGGAATAACAAACAACACAATACGTTAATTTCAGAATTTTGTACCCAATTTCTAAAAAAAAAAAAAAAAGACACGATTACATTTGTGTATTTGTTTTTTTCATATATTTTTCCATCAATTTTATGGCAATCTGTTTCTTTGATATAATTTCCTAATGTTACGTTTTAATCTTGAATGTATGTAATCTTATTTAATTAAGGAGTTTAATTAATTTTTAAGAATAAATAACTAAGCTAAGTTTTAGATTAGGAAACGAGAGTCTGAGAAATTCTCCTCTCAAAACAACGGTGTTACGTTACCAAAAAAAGTAAACACTAATTAGTTAAATAATGATTTAGTTAGTTTTTAACTTTTTTTTAATTTTCAGGGGTTACAAACAAATCGAACTCTAAACATTGATTGATTTGTTTCAATAAAAGCTTTAAAAAAAAACAAAATTATATGGCAACCTTTGTGGCCTAGTTAGTCAGATGCAGGTTCGATTCCCGTGTTGGTGCCTATTCTTTTCAAATAGGGCTATAGTCTGGTTTTCACTGAAGTCTTTTTTTTTAAATATCTTTTTGGTTGGTTGGATGAGATTGGCACATGTCAATGATCCCTCCAGGTTTTAATATAAACAATAACAGAGTGATACGATACAATATGACATATTTTTAGTGAATGTTCCGATTTCATATAATTATTTCAGTATTTATTTCAAGATCTTTCGTATTATGAAACACCTAATTATTCATTATAATAATATAAATTCTTCTTTAGTCAATAAATTGCAATAAAAACTAGTTGAAATGTTTGTAATCCCTGGTGCTTCGAAATACTATTTCTGCTAAAAATATTTAAAAGGAATAGTTTATAAATTATATTTATTTTTCGAACCCTAAATTAAGTATTCAACGTCGAGTTTTTACTATGTTTTTCTTCAATACCGATGCCTTCTTCTGTTTTAGTTACATTTTTTCTAGATTATTTTAGTCTTGATCGTTGGAATTGATATTTTGAGCAAATTTACCACACTACAGAAATAGTGTTAGACCTCCATTTTCACGGTCCTAAGCATTCCTACAACACTGTTAAGTACCCGTGTTAGTTATTTTCGAATATTTGAGTCAAAGACAATGTTGTATTTTGGCCACGCTATTCATGTCCACTCAATAATTCCGTTTGTTTTAAGGGTATTAAATTAATTTATGAACGGCTTGTCTTAAGAACGTTCGCCATTATTTATGTGCTCGTTTTTATCTCTATGTTAGTTGTCAGCATTCTTATTAATATTTTTGCGTGCTTTTCATCTGGGACCATTTTTACGCATTTCGACTTGTAATATGCTCTTGTAGGTATGAGGAGAAAAATTGTACAATTAATTTTTCATATATTTTAAAGCAGAAATAGTATTTTGAACATTATGATAATTTACTTAAGAGTTTGGATGCACTTGAATGAATTTAGTATAAAAAATTGTACATAATATTTATGCGAGGTTGATATGTTTGAATTTTTTGGTTACTTCATTAAAAAAATTAAAATGTATCGAAATAATATCGTGTATAATGGATTGCCATATTATTAATAGGGAAATATTGTTCAATTTAGGGCCGAATGATTTATTTCTAATTGTTATACCGTGCTATAGCGCATTGTACGTATGGAAGGTCATCGCTTCGAACCCCGAGCGTTGCTGCATCCCTCAAATTAAGAAATAATGTTCAATTTAAGGCAAAGTTATTTCTTTCCAAGATGGCAATGCCGCGTGGTAACGCATTGCACGTGTTGAAGATCGTCGCTTTGAACCACGCGTTTTGCTGCATCTCTGGTACAGGTATTTTTTTTTGTCTAAAATTAGGAGGTATAAATACCTTCTTCACTTCAGTTGTATTTATTCTTTAAAATAACCTCCAGTACAGCGGCGTGGCTGGTGAGTTTGGTGGTGTACAGCGGCTCACTCACTTAAAACAAATTCTACGACACAGCTTCACTTCCCAACTTAATTGACGTCGGAATAGCGAGGGGGTCTTCGATTACGAGGCTTAGAAAATACGAGAAATATTCTGTGAAATAAATAAATTTAAAAAAATTACAATAGAATAATTATACCCGGAAATATATAAATTTATATAAGTGTACCCGGAAAAAAAAAACGTCAACATTTTAAAAATGCATTCTGGTTTCAATGGAAAAAAAAAACGTCAACATTTTAAAAATGCATTCTGGTTTCAATGGAAAAAAAAACGTCAACATTTTAAAAATGCATTATTTGATAATTTTTTGTGTCAACTTATCTTTTGTGCATTGGGTGTGAACTTGTTTTCATAAAATAATGTTTTGCAATAATTGTTATAAATAAATACGTAATTATTGTATAACTTGAAAAACAAATTTAGGTTTTAAACTGCCCAGTAGTCTTGTATTATAGGTTTTTGTTACATGTTTTTACGATTTTTTTGCAAAATAAAAAAAAAAATAATTTGTATTTTGTTTTATTTCCTCCCTTTCTCCTAGAGAAATATCAAGAATAGAAAATTTTAAAAGGAGATAATTTTTTACAAATCTACTTAATATAATATTTCTACTATATGTTTCTTTTTAATACGAATGTGAAGAGTGACGTCCGGTTTAGTGCAGTGCGGACTGTCCGCATTTAGACGGTCCCATCTAGTGGTAGAGTGGGTTTCACGAGAGTTCGCACTGCTGATCTAGGATGACCATATTTTGATTTATTTTGTAATATATTATTATATATTTTTAAATATTGTCTACCTAATACTTTATATTCCAATAAAATACTTACCACAATAATATTGTAATATATGTTAATATCAGATTATGGTATGTACCTAATGAAAATAATGAAATCAATGGTCAATATAAAATCTAATTATTTATTCAATAGGCAAAGAAAACACAATTAACACTAATAAATTCTAAGACCAATTAAAAATGACTTGTAACTAGGTATGTATTGTAAAAATAAATAAATGACCCTAACACTGATGCAATAAAATAATAAATATTATATTCTTCCTCACTAAGTATTTATGATACATAGATATGCAATGCAAAAGTGGATAGCTTACCACTTCTTTAGTTTGTCCACACAATGATCTTCTTTTTCCCAACTTCGTAACTTCAGACGTTATGGTCACCATATTTTTCGTCAAACGGATCACATCAACCAATCACGGCAAAGTCGAATGTCAGTTGAATACTAATGGATCACATCAACCCATCACGGCAAAGATACTTACTAATACATTGATACATTTTGTATATTACGCACTAAGCTTGTCAATGTATTAAAAAGTGCAAACTTTCATGAAACCCACTCTACCTAGGTATTCAATAAAAAAAATTAAAACAATAACAACAAAAATAAATGCAAAGAATCGTTACACAAAAATCATACTACATGAATCACCAGAACAATACGGGGTGACCCAAAGGTGGAAAGCCCGCACTGCACCAAACCGTCTCTTGACATCAATGTGAAAGGAAGATGCATAAGATTAAAATCAATATGGTATGTGCATACCATATGCTCAAAAGTAAAAAAATCGTCCCCACAACCCTCAATGTTTCAAGATGCTCATATAAAACATTTAAATCAAGATGTAAACAAAAATTAAACGACTTTTTTAAAAGAAGATGGCGACGATATATCCATATAATATTAGATTAATACCAAGTCAATATATTTATCACTTTGATCAATTGAAATTATTGAATCGAACCACTTAAAAAAGGGTGTTTTCAATTAATCTGTTAACTTTAATAAATTGCCAAATGTAAAGGATTTGCGCTGAATTTATGGCTTTGTTCTCTGCGCCCATTCATTACTGCCCTTTGTTACAATTCGTTTTGTTTCACATAATAAAGAATATTTATTAGCAAAAGATGTTTTATTTATCTCCTATTAATTTCGTCCATTCAATAATGAAGCGGAAAACTTGCAGTTCTACTCTTCTGTTGTATTGGATCCTATATTGATGCGTGTTTTTGGGAAATAATAATTAAAAATGTTCAAAACACGGTCAATGGTTAGTTTTTATGCCAAGCAATCGGGCCTCCCATGTTCAATTCCTGGCTGATTCACTTCCATATTGATTTTTTTACTCTAAGACCATTTCGCATCTTAATTTATGTTTTTTTTGTAGTTCATATGCCGATTATTATAAATTCTTAAATCACTATTGAACAACACAAAAATAGAGCTGTATAAAACTCCAAAGGCTGTAGTAGGTTTAACCGAGCTAAGTTTAATCTTGCCGTTACCAGAGTTCTGGTATTGAAGTGCTGATTGCTAGCTACGCGTACGCGCACAACTCAGCAAGTGTGCGCACATATCATGCATACTTTAAAAAGCTGAATAATTTAGACCATTTTAAGATTTTTTTTTGTAAATAGTCGAATTGTACCTTAATAGATTTGACGATTTTTCTAAACAACTTATTTCAAAACGTAGGCAGAGAGAACAGATCTCGATGCCTTTTTTTCAAGCAAATAACTCTTATCTCATCCTCATCTCTTTATCTAATATACATGTTCTTCTGTTTCTCATTCTTTTAAACTTTCCCTGAATTTAAATTTCTCCTACTATTCTATTACCGATCTTCCTCTGTCTAGCTCTCCATTAATTTCAGCACAAACAAGACGTCTTGTTTGTGCTCTCTTGATGATGAGGTGAAAGCCTTGAAACAGCCTTAACTATAAATAATACATACATTATATTTTATTTTTATTTATTTTTTGATTTATTAAAAAAATGCTCACGGGCCACACAAAAAAGCGGGTTGGACTTGCCTGAAATGGGGCATGGAGATTAATTAGTTTTTTTATTTAAAAAGATTGAATATTGTATAAATGATATTTGGTGAATATTTTGTTCATTTCATTGCATTTTTCAAATTAATTTAACGGATATTGAATTCGCTTCGAAAAGATTTTCGTATGCGTGATTCCACCGCGTCTATGTTTTTTTCATATTGTTTTGAATTCCCCGAAAAAAATTGAAAAAAATGTATCATGTATGCTATTGCTGCGTACGTTTTTTTTATATTATGAATCATACTTTATTTTCAAGTGTGAATTGTACCTCTTATTATGAAACATTGACTCTTGACTATGACTATGACTACTACTAAGTAAGGCTGTGAGTTCGATTTAGTCACTAAGATGTCAGTAATCCGATAAGGAAGGCTGTGAGTTCGATTTAGTCGCTAAGAGGTCAGTGCTCCGATAAGGAAGACTGTGAGTCCGATTTAGTCACTAAGATGTCAGTGCTCCGATAAGGAAGACTGTGAGTCCGATTTAGTTACTAAGACGTCAGTGATCCATTTTTGCTAATTTGTAACAAGATGTATTAATTTGTCATTATTGTTAGTTTTATGTAATGTATTTACCTAAATAACTTGCTATTTATTAGAATCGAGGCTTATATTAAAGTTGATAAAATAATTAAAATTACTGAACGTCGTTACAAGGTTGTGAACTGTCACAGGGACCATGCTACATTTTCTCTAGTGTAGTATATATTACTTTTCAACACATTGTTCATAACATTTCTGTGTAACAATGCTCTCAACAGACGGGATAATTTTTTGGTCGTTCCTTATTTTAGTAGAAAATTTAAATTGATTATTTGCTACTTATTTAGGTAGTATTTTTTTACGTGGAAGAGTTGCGAGAGATATTTTAAAGTGTGCAGAAATAATGTACAAAGTAAACAAAATACTAAAACATACGTGTATAAACTCGAATTGGTATTAGTCCACAACAGTATTCAAGTACCAACCTTAATAAAAAGGAGGGAAACTTTGACATTTAAAAATATTAAAATGTATCTAATAAATGCTGTAGAAATACGTACACTTAACTCATACATGGGATGACAATGTATGACAGAATACGGATTGAAGTGATAACGGATGAATGGGAACTTAAGGCTTATGTATCGGACGTATGCGTCACCTAAAATATGATTGATATGTATTTTCCTGTTTATTTGATATTTTAAATATGTTTTGTTTGATGAACTTGCTGTGTACGGACCGTAATGAAATGTTCCTTATGCGTGGCCTTCGCGAGAGCTACTATCAAAAGTCGGCCGACCCATGCATGCGAAAACGTGTGAAATACGTAATATTTCGCAAGCCATGACGGCATGCACGGGCCAAAATAGGAGCTTACGATGAGCGATTGGTCGCACATAAAGAGCGCAAAACACCAAAAATACATTCTCAGTTTCACTACAGTATACTGTGTTTTACTTGGCTTTTTTAATATGGCTTAAAGGATCGAACTTGCAACCTCCGGGCTTACCAACAGAGGGTCTTACCAACAGACGTGGTCCTGTTAACATAAATGAACAGTGTAGGAGATAAACAATGGTTATTGGAATTTAAATCATTAATGTTGTTTAAAAGTTATCTGTTTCGTGTGTATCCATTTATTGATTTTCTCTAAGTGTTCTGTCGAACGGAAAGGAGATACACAAGTCTATGTTACTAGAATTCCATATAAATACTCGTCTCACCACAATCTGTAAACAAAGGGTATTCAATTTTTTCGGATATATATCGAGGCACGGCTTTACAAGTTTCGAAAAGGCTGTCGTGTTGGGCAATATTAGGATTAGACGCCAAATCACATACTATCTCTATTCAACCCTTAACTGTCCCCCCTCTTATTTGGCCTAAAAATTTCAGCGTCTTTTCTATTATGGACTTGCACTAGACTCAAAGAAATATTGTTAATGGGCCTTCTCAGTTCATCGCTCTTCTTTTTTTATGGCGTCTTTACTGTTTATGCAGTGAGCTTCTGGAACAAGTTACAAACCAATGTTAGACTCGCTCCGTCCTTGGCATGCTTTAAGAAACGACTGAAAAACTATAAATTTCTACTCGGGAATATTCATGATTTTTCTTTCTTCTCCACCATCCCTTACTTTTCCTTTGATTGAAGATATCTCACTTTTACTTATATTATGTATATTGTTTATAAATTTCATAAAGATGAATAAATATTTGAATATTTTTGACAACCACATGACTTGCTTTATTTACTTTTGTCTGGTTGTTTGGAAGAGATTGTCGTCTGGCCATAAGCCCGCCAAATGGTTTTTTAAAATTAAGTGTTAATAAATAAAATAAAAAAATGTTTCTGGCAGTAAGTTATGAAGCCGCACCCCCAGATGGACAGACCAGATCAAGTTCGTTACCAGGTCATCACATAGGGCTAGACACAGAAATGGCTGGAGAAATACTGTGTAGGCCTCATCACAAAGATCACGACACTCAGCTATGATGAAGATGACGAAAGAGAGATGGGTTTTCTATCAAACTAAAATAAAAACTTATACATAAGCCAACCATTCTATATCAAAGAGTTTTATTTTTTCTATAATTAGTAAGGAAACTGGAAGTCTCTGATTTTGTGTTATTTTTTTTAATAAAAAAAGTACATACATGCACATAAGAAAAATAAACGTTAGTTAAAAAAATTCTAAGACATAAGAACGCATTTTTTAATCAATGTCCAATTTTCTAAATGATCCGTTGAGACCAATAAGATCATCTATTCTGGTCTCAGACTGAACTATTCTCTTACTTTCATCTGTTTTGAGGTCTGACGACATTAGGAACCATTCTCTCCATTCCGGGGACCGAATGGCTTCTCTTGTTTTATCTGAAATAAGAAAAAAATAAATAGCAAAAGGTATCTCAAAAACGGGGATTTCACACGCATTTATATGGTATTTTTTTAACCTTTCTTCTTATGCTTCCGAATAAAAACATTTATATGGTATTTTTTTAATCTCTCTTCTTATGCTTCAGAATAAAAACATTTATATGGTATTTTTTTAACCTTTCTTCTTATGCTTCAAAATAAAAACATTTAAATGGTATTTTTTAAACTTTTCTTCTTATCCTTCAGAATAAAAACATTAATATGGTATTTTTTAAACCTTTCTTCTTATCCTTCAGAATAAAAACATTAATATGGTATTTTTTAAACCTTTCTTCTTATATTTCAAAATAAAAACAAAAATATCGTTCTTGTGTGGGCTTCAGCTAAACAGAGTAAACATGGAAATCAGACCACAGACTGTCTGATTAAAGATGCAACAGTATCAAGTTTCCCTCTCTTACACCATCTAACTTCTACTAAAGACATCCATCCTTAGGCTTAACACCGTTTACTTACCGATTTTTTTTATATTTGTGCGCATTATCTTTTGATGGCTGATTTCAATTCATGAACTGTTGCTGGTTTTGTACTATATTTTTATTGAGGCACCATAAAACATCCATTGGCGTAAGGTCTGTTAAGCGCGGAAGGTATTCAGTGTTAGGTCTACGTCAAATATGCTTGGTCAATTTTCATCAAAATAAACCCTCAACTAGTATGGTAGTGGGGAAGCACTTACTTGCTATAAGTCTTCAAAAAAAGTCTGTAAAAAATCTTCCTAACATATTCACAAATGCGGGGTATGTTAAATTACTGCACCAAGTTCGAGTAAATGGCACGGTGTAAAGTGCATTAGTTGTTTTTAAACAACCTTTATAAAAAAAGTACCAGCGATTTCCATGCAAGTCAGCGGACAGCCTCCCTCCATGTCTTTTGGAAACAACTCCCGAGGGAGGACCTTGTACATCTCCTCCAGAGTTCTGTGGACATGGATTCTCCTGCCTACTTTTCCTTTGACCACCGCCTTCACAATGTTTACGATTATTTCAGCATAAGAAGGCAAATTGAGTATGTGAATACTTTTGATTCTGGCGCCATAACATTGCTGTAAAAAAGAAAACATTTTTCTAATATTTTTAGGATCAACTTTGCGAAACTTCATAATTATGATATACGTGTTATCATGTCATGATAATCACCGTGTTCTTAAGGCGTTTGGTTTCCACCTGGGAAACCCAAATCGATCGTCTCAATTGGCTTTAGAGACGAAACAGTAATTGAACTACATAATTACTGGTTCCATCCGAAGTTTCTCTCAGGATAGCTGGCTGTCGGAAAACATGCACTTTCGAAGTATCTCGTCTGATAAAACCAATAATTAGAGGCATTGGGGTTGAACTAGCCTCAACCTATTCTGAAACTTCCAATGTGTGTGATTATTGCTTGAAGATAAAATCAAAGCTCGGACGTGAGTGCCAAATGATTCCCCATGTTCCCTGTATTTTTTCTCGATCAAAGCTATAATTTGATCGACACCAGTTTAAATTGAGCTTTTGGATCAGACAGTACCTTCAAGTGTTGTATTACCATAATTTAATTATTTAAAACACACCTACCGCGTACACATGGTCACTCATTGTATTGTAACTATACTTTACACTGTATATATCCTTATAGTATTGTATTGTTCTATTGCGGTTATAAAAAACTAAAGCACCGATAACCAAAAAAAAACACTTATTTTGTTCCATCTTCAAAAATGACATCAAAAGAACTCAGATAATTTTAGTAAACAATTATTAAAGGAATGCCTTAAATAATATTAACGTTAGTAATAGGGATACGAAGAGGTGGAATGAGAAGATGATAGAGGCAGTAGGAGAAGGAGAGGGGGACGCAGGGAGATATATTAACATGGATATGGAGAGAAAGAGAGGAAAAGGAGAGGAAGGCAGAGTGGGATAGGGAGAGAGAGAGAGGAAATATGTATATTGAGATGGATATGAGATGGACACATCTTAAATCAATAAGTTCTCTCGTTAATTTGCCTGGAACGTATTTTCCAGTTCTTCGGGTACATTGTAAGCTTGAGACCAGGATACCATGGAAAGAGGGAGGCCCCTACAAGATCGATAAACCAAGTAAGGGTATGGCCGGTACAAACATAGTCGAGATGCTTAGGGTTGTGGTATATCGGGAGGCATGGATAAAACCAGTTAGGCATATAGCAGAAGCCAGAAGTATGAAAGGAACGAGGTGTAAACCCATAACTACGAGGATCACGGTAAGGAAAAAGAAGATAATTTTTCTTAAATCTTCACCTGATAAATAAACAACAGCTTCTTTACTAGCGTTGGTGTCATCTTGACAGCATCTACCATCTGCAGGTTCATCATATCCCACACGAAAATATCTCCGCAACTGATATCCAGCGACATTCTCAAATCGGACGTTAAAAAGGACGCCTTGAATGTATACAGAGGCTCGTGGTCTTTGGGTTGTACTGGATTTATCCTTAAAAAACATTAATTATACCCTGTTTATTTATTAGAATATATATTTATTTAAAAAACAAAACGAATAAAATCACATATAAAAACATTAATTAAATAAAAAAATAACCATTCTCCTATTTAAGTATGTATGTTTACGAGTATTTAAACCAGAGAAGTACTCTTTTGAACTCAACAATATCTTCATTAAAACTGTCTATCAACACAGACACGGTGTTACCCAACTTTTGCTTTCTCTTGATTTATGAATTACAACTTGAAATTGTCTTAAACAAATTAAAGGAAAATTGATAGACAAAGGTTTAAATATTTAAGTAATCACCAGTGGTGCACCATTCCTGAGTATACAATACTTATATTAACCATCCTTCTTTTCAGGTTTGGTAGTTTCAGTAATCATCAGTGGTACACCATCCCTGAGTATACAATACTTATATTAACCATCCTTCTTTTCAGGTTTGGTAGTTTTAGTAATCATCAGTGGTGCACCATCCCTGAGTATACTATACTTATATTAACCATCCTTCTTTTCAGGTTTGGTAGTTTCAGTAATCATCAGTGGTGCACCATCCCTGAGTATACAATACTTATATTAACCATCCTTGCTTCCAGGTTTGATGGTTTCAATAATTATCAGTGGTGCACCATCCTTGAGTATATAATACTTATATTAACCATCCTTCCTTCCAGGTTTGATAGTTTCAGGAATTCCAAGATTGACATTTCCTCCAATATTAGTTTTTTTCTCCGGAAATAATTATTGTGATAATCTATTCATTAATTTAACATATATAGTACCTATTAATAATGTGAATATATTGAAAGTTTGGTCGGAAGATAACATTGTCTTTGGTCTTTATAATCAGACTTTCACGTTAAGAACCACTAAAGAAGACATGGAACTTGGGGTTCATCATCAAACATTTAAACTTCATTTATTTTTTCAGGTCTTTTGCACATTACAGGTTTCTCTAAATCGTACGAGGACCGAACATAACAAGTACAAAATAAACATGTATAAAACAGTTCCACATATTACAAAAAAAAATTAAAAATGTATATGTCACACCAAAATTCTATGACAAAATGTAGCATGTTAGATAATATAAAAAAAATAAATTATTTCAAATTCAACACTAAATTTAAAAGATTTTTCCTAAAGGAGATGAGTGACATATGAAATACGTCTAAATGAGGACACATACGGTTGAAAGGTGTGATTGTTCTACCTGCCGGCATCTCCAAAGGCAGGGTGGTTCGACTTATAGGTTGATAGAACAATCTATGGGTGCGTTGTCTAAAATATTTATCCGGAACAAACTAAGTAAGACTGTTTAGAACGGATGGGTTAACTAAACTGCCCCTGAGCAAACAAAAAATGTAGACATCCAATCTAATAGATCTCCCACTCTCTGATGATCTATAGCTCAGCATTCCCAGTAAGAAGACACTTGGATAAAGCCAGTGATAATATCCATACTATCTCATGTAGAGACAACGGAGAAATCGTTTCTGAACCCTTTTTAGCATGAGTGAATATGTAATTCCTGCTGGCGCCCATAGTGAAGAGCAGTATTCCAAATTACTAAGAGCAGTATTCCAAAATACATGCTGGAAAAGTTAGTGTACGTTAAAAGGTAATAATACTCATACATATCTAGCGCGCAAATGGATTATTCGGTCATATTGAAGAACTGGAGATGACATTATGTTCGTTCCCATTAATCAGAGCTTTGAGTTTCGGACCACTGGAATAGGTGTATACGTTATTGATTTTGCTGACAATACTATCGCACCTGAAGAGGCAACAACACTTTTTTATATCTAAAGTTCGGAAATTCTAGGATGAGTCCTGTGACAACTCACAAATTTGCCCCAATACAACCTTGTAACGATGTTCAGTAATTTTAATTATTTTATCAACTTTAATATAATCCTCAATTCTAATAAATAGCAAGTTATTTAGGTTAATACATTACATAAGGTTGTATTGGGGAAAATTTATGAGCTGTCACAGGACTCATCCTAAAATTTCCGAACTATAACAAGCGAAAATAGTATTACCACACAATCTCGAACATAATGGGATACTTCTTTATACGTCTTTTGGGCACCATCTTGAATCGTACCAAAATATCATAGATGTAACTCAAGGGCCGTTAAAAATAATAAGTTTTACATCCATAGTATAGTAGTGTTGCAGTTGTTAAAAAGGAGACAATAAGTTTAGGATCCAAAACACCCCTTAAATGGTTACCAACCAGCAATATCGAGAGTGAAATTTTGGAATAGTTTCATGAAGAGACCGCAAGAACTAACAATTTCTCCAGATTTACTGAGGCGGAACGAAAAAATGACTCGATGGAGCTGTAGGAAAGGATGCCACCTGGAGACCAATTGCCTTGGTCTACTGGGAAAACACTTAATACACTCTGAGTAGGAGTAATTACATACATTGCACAGGACCTGGTTGAATGTAAGTGTGATCTCTGTAGTCTCCTATTGAAAACACGTAGCATGATTGCTTATTCATGGTTCGGACACGACACTGGATGAAATAATAAGTGTAGTCAAACTCTGCCATGTATGTTATAAAGTTGTCGCGAGAAATATAAATCTAAAGTGTGTATACTTTTCTATAAAATCCTTTTTGTGGTTGAATAATTTAATTGGTCTACCTCATCAACAGAATCTTGCAGTTTTCCTTGGTGTGCTGTGGAAGAAATATCCAGTCCACAGCTACCAGACCATTGGCGATAGTCAGTTCAAAAGGGTCTCTATTGGAAAAGAATTCTGGAAACAGGTTTCTAGCAGTGCAGAGGTTATCTAATTTCTCTTTGGCCTTCTCGACGCTGAATTTATTGACTGCGAGAAATCTGGAGAGATAGTGGTCGTCCAAATATGATTCTGAAAAAGAAATGGTGTAATTAATTAGAAAACCATTTTATTGGGCAAGACTTGTTCATCACCAAACTTCACCAATGGTCTCCTTGTTTTATAATAAATATCATATATTTTTGCCTAAATGCGAAAATATTCAGTTGAAATATTTATACTCTGCATTCACATTCATAAAAATAAATCTAGAGCATTACGAACATAGTTCTAGCCGTATCATAATCTCAACAACCATGACAAACAACTCCTTATCACACGTCCTTTATTCGCATCAGTCATTAATTCACTAACATGCAATTGTCGAGATCTCTAAAAGCTCTTTATTCCTCGCTGTCTCCAAATCCTCGACACAGTGCTATATTTACAATAGTTATTCACTCACTAGCATTTGTAGAGAATACTTCTCATCACACGCTCTATATCCACATCAGATATTCACACATATGCATTTGTAGAGACACCTGCTCATCACACGCCTTTTATTCGCATCATTCATTTACTCACAAGCAATTGTCGAGATCTCTAAAAACTCCTTACTCCTCGTTGTCTCCAAATCCTCAACACAGTACTATATTCGCAACAGTTATTCACTCACTAGCATTTGTACAGACCACTTCTCATCACACGCAATTTATTCATATCAGTCATTCATTCATATGCATTTGTAGAGACACCTCATATCACGTATTTTATTCGCATGAGTCATTCACTCACATGCAATTGTGGAGATAAGTCTTCATCATAATATGCTCTTTATTGGCATTACTCATTTACTTACATGCATTTGTGAAGATAACTCTTCATAACACGCTCTATGTTAACACCAGTTATTCAATCATGCGCATTTGTAGAGACAACTCATCATCGCACGTATTTTATTAATTCGCATGCATTTGTGAATACAAGTCCTCATCATACACCTTATATTCACACCTATCATGCACTCACGTGCATTTGTGGAGACAACTCTTCATCAAACGCCCTATGTTTACCCCAAGTCATTCAGTCATGCGCATTTGTAGAGACAACTGCTCATCACACGCCTTTATTCGATATAATACGTGTTCTCTGACCCCAATAAAGATATCGCGTGTTGGTAACAATAAGGATAATGCAGATAAAAAGGCTTTGCAATACAAATATCACAAAAGCAAGTAACAAAATATTAAAAATGTATTAAAAATTAAGAACGCCATTGATGGATAGGATAAGGAAAGAGGGATCAGAATTAAAAAGGTTATGCATTGTAAAACCAGAAAAAAATCCATGTCTATTAGATTCATTAGCTATAAAGTGTTTTTTTGGCAACATTTGAGAACCTAGTTTAATTTTTGTACAAAGGACTAACTACGACTCGAATACTTAGGTGTTTCTATTTATTCAAGTATAAGATATCATTGACTATTTCATATCAGAAACCTTGACATTTCAACAACCGTGAAATATAATTACGAAAATAAAACACGAAAACGTCGATACATCCTATTATCATAATAAATAAAGTGTTCAGTTTTGCTTAATTGTGTAAAATATTGGAAACTTTTCGATGAAATATAAAATGGATATTTGTGAACGATAGAAACTGTGCTTTCTCGGTGACGATGATTAGCCATTTCAGAATTAATTAGAGGATCCGTTAAGATGGATTTGTGTTAACGAAGTCTCTATTTAAAAGATCTTCCTGATTTTCTTATATCGAAATTATCACAGTGAGCACATACAAGTTTGTACACACTACTGTTGCTATGTATTTCATTTTTATCCTTCCCGTTAAATACAAGTTTCCGGAGATTTAAATTAGTGTAAAAAGCTGGCTTAGATCCCCACAAGCAATGATGGAGACATTTGTTCAGCTGGAGAGGGCCGCAAACAGAATAGGACTTCGCATCAACTCCGATAAGACCAAATATATGATAGCCACTAAAGCACCCCGTAATAACCAGACACCTACCACGATTAATATAAGTTCTCATACAATAGAACGTGTAAACACCTTCACCTACCTGGGATCCATAGTGACAAGTGTTAATGATGCATCTATCGAGATTAAACGTCGAATATTCATGGCAAATAGATGCTTCTTTGGTCTGAGAAAACACCTTATATCTCGGTTGTTGTCCAGAAGGACAAAACTTACCATTTACAAGACACTGCTACGACCTGTCCTCACATATGGGTCTGAATGCTGGGTATTGAGTAAGAAGAACGAATCTTCCCTTCTTATATTTGAAAGAAAAATACTCAGAAAAATATTCGGACCCATACAGGAAAATGGATCTTGGAGAGTGAGATATAATGAGGAGTTATACAGCATATACAAAGAGCCCAACATCATAAAATACATCAAAATTGGGAGGCTACGTTGGGCGGGGCATGTAGCAAGAATGGGAGAAGAGGAAATGCCTAACAAAGTACTCTTCTCCAAGCCCCAAGGAAGACGTAGCGTGGGTAGACCGAGGCTTAGGTGGATGGATGGGGTGCAGAATGATGCAAACGTGATTGGCATCAGGGGCTGGAGGAGTGCATCCCAGGATAGGGGGGAATGGCAGCGACTGCTGGAGGAGGCCGGGGCCCACAATGGGCTGTAGTGCCATTGATGATGATGATGATGATGAAAAAGCTGGCTTTCATTAGTCGTATCCCCAGTAAACTAGGCTTTTGCCTGTATTTGTATATTAGGTTATTTACACTTGTACAGAATATATTTTACCAACTTAGTTTATATTCACCTGACGAAGAAGACGGTGGTCTTCGAAACTGGTTGTTAACCTAAAATAAACCTGTGGTGAACACAAAAATATAAAATAAGTTTTTTATTTACTTATTTTTCCTTTTATGTAAAAAATGGCACCACAAAGTAAAACTATAGTCTTTTCGAAGTTTCAAGAAATTGAAATGTATTTAAAACCTTTAAATAAAATGTATTTAACTCAAAATGATATAATGTAAAATATAATGAAATTGTTTACTTTACCTAAATTAATTTTTGGCATGTGAGGCTCCCTTGCAAACCACTCCTTAAGCATCTGAAGACTATCTTTCAACATTTTATCAGATATGGAGTAGTAGTCCAAAACGATTCGGAAGTCCTCGTCTGTTACTCCAAATATTTCTTTCTGGCAATTTCTTGTTGTCATCACCCTGAAATGTTTTATTTACTTCTTTATTTGTTAACAATGCACAGTTACAATATTTACAAAATATAAACATTTAAATTGCTTTCGAGATGTGGTGCTGGAAGCGAATGCTTCGTATCCCATCGACCACAAGACGTACCAACGTCTCAATCATGAGATAAACCACTCAATCACCGAAAATTGCCATACTAATTATAAAATCAACTCCTCTATAATTCGTATGCAAATACTTGGAAACGAGTTTTGCAACAATTTAGACATTTTTAATATATTGTAAGTATATATAGTATTCGCCAGAATATCACAACAATATTAGAAATAGCTACTAATTTTGTGCTCTCATTGATTAATATAAATAACCTAGGACGAGTATAAACGAAATATTAAGGACAATACTTTGCCTCTGGAGTTGAGTAACCCTGCATCAACATGTATGAAGGTTTTAATTCTGCAAAGCAACTTGCATCTCGTTCTACTAATGAGGCCATGTGTTTTCTATATCTCAATATCTACTCGTATCTATAAAATTCCCAAAAAATTATCAAAAAATCCAATATTTTTTCTATGTATGCGTTATTCCACTAAAAACAAATCTTAGTTCTTTACCTCTATAAAATAAGTCTTCGACAATTACGTAAGTCTGCTTGGTGAAGTTTGGTAATATTTTGTGGTATACATACATAACATATATTGAACTTAAATATACATATAATTATTAAATAATTTTAAAACAATGACTGTAATTTATTATTACTACTGCTTTTTGTATCTTCATGTTAGTTTAAGATAAAGTTGTATTATTTGTCAATAATTTTAAGTACTTTTTAACCTGTCACATGTTCATTTGTATATAAAGACACTGTTGTGTCGTTAATTAAATAATAAATAATCGGACATAACCGAAAAAATTTCAACAATTGCAGAAAAATACTGCTAATCTCCTTTGTGCATGTTGCTAGAAATAATTATTGAAGTCCGGAGAAGCTGTCGATCACGGGGGTAGTTGAAAGAAGGTGAGCAAGAGAAAGGTTCCCTATGAGATGGACGGATCAAGTTAAAAGGATTTATGTTCTTCTTTGCATTCAACATACCCCAGGACAAGAAGGAATGGCGACAGCTGGTGCGTCGAGTTCGAGACATATCACAGGACGACGATGTTCAGCATTGAGCAACAAAGCACGCGAAGAGAAAAAGAAGAAATTAAAATTGACTGAGTATGCGAATACAAAAAAATCAAGATATAACACAAATATGAACACATAACATTTAAAAAACTCTAAGTTTATTAAAAAACACTGCGTTAAGTTAATATACCTTTATTGTTATTAATTATTGAAATAAAGAAATTGTTTTTTAGTCATATGATGTATAATATTTTTATTCTTAGAAAATGGATGATCCTCTCGATTTGCCATGTTACTGTCAACAATAAATATATATTGGAAATCTTATTAATTATATGTTTAAATCTCATCAATTTTTAAATCTAATTAATATTTAAATACTTAGGTTTGTAAACTCGGGTAATTCAAAAGCTATTAATATTTTTGAAGTTTATTACACATTAAAGATTTGTATTACATTTTTAAAGTTTTATCTTTGGTTTTTTTAATTAAAAAAAACCTTAATAATTGACAATATTAGTAATTAAATACACCTGCTTACAAGTATCTTTGGAAATTAAATAACTCAAGGTTATAGAAAAAGGAGAGTTACTTGCTTAAATGCAAGAATAATGAACGGGGATTCATTAACTGTTTATAGTGTAATGATATGATTTTTCAGTGTCTTTCAAATAATGGTAAAAAAGGTGATTATTGTCATTTAACTCATTGTTGAATACATGCGTTGACTCTAAATGATAAAAAAGGTGATTATTGTCATTTAACTCATTGTTGAATACATGCGTTGACTCTAAATGATAAAAAAGGTGATTATTGTCATTTAACTCATTGTTGAATACATGCGTTGACTCTAAATGATAAAAAAGGTGATTATTGTCATTTAACTCATTGTTGAATACATGCGTTGACTCTAAATGATAAAAAAGGTGATTATTGTCATTTAACTCATTGTTGAATACATGCGTTGACTCTAAATGATAAAAAAGGTGATTATTGTCATTTAACTCATTGTTGAAAACATGCGTTGACTCTAAATGATAAAAAAGGTGATTATTGTCATTTAACTCATTGTTGAATACATGCGTTGACTCTAAATGATAAAAAAGGTGATTATTGTCATTTAACTCATTGTTGAATACATGCGTTGACTCTAAATGATAAAAAAGGTGATTATTGTCATTTAACTCATTGTTGAATACATGCGTTGACTCTAAATGATAAAAAAGGTGATTATTGTCATTTAACTCATTGTTGAATACATGCGTTGACTCTAAATGATAAAAAAGGTGATTATTGTCATTTAACTCATTGTTGAATACATGCGTTGACTCTAAATGATAAAAAAGGTGATTATTGTCATTTAACTCATTGTTGAATACATGCGTTGACTCTAAATGATAAAAAAGGTGATTATTGTCATTTAACTCATTGTTGAATACATGCGTTGACTCTAAATGATAAAAAAGGTGATTATTGTCATTTAACTCATTGTTGAATACATGCGTTGACTCTAAATGATAAAAAAGGTGATTATTGTCATTTAACTCATTGTTGAATACATGCGTTGACTCTAAATGATAAAAAAGTTGATTATTGTCATTTAACTCATTGTTGAATATATGCGTTGACTCTAAATGATAAAAAAGTTGATTATTGTCATTTAACTCATTGTGGAATATATGCGTTGACTCTAAATGATAAAAAAGTTGATTATTGTCATTTAACTCATTGTTGAATATATGCGTTGACTCTAAATGATAAAAAAGTTGATTATTGTCATTTAACTCATTGTTGAATATATGCGTTGACTCTAAATGATAAAAAAGTTGATTATTGTCATTTAACTCATTGTTGAATATATGCGTTGACTCTAAATTAATAACAGTACTAAACTCAGTTTTTTTATAATATAATGTTAACATGACTCATTTAAAATCAGCAAGCTCACGCACACTTACTACACACGCAAGAACACAACCAGCCAAAGCTAAGATGGTCCAGAGCTGTAGTCTCCGCATAAAATTATTCTTAAAAAGTAACAACATACAATTTTTTTAACTGTTTTGAAAATTAAAAAAACAAACATATCAAAGATTATTCATACTGGTATGATTTACACAGTCAACATATATCACATCAACAAGAAAAGTTTAAGTAAAAAATCTACGATTCGAACATCGGATTAAAAGTCAGGTGTCCTGACTATTAAGTCACTGAGTTCATTATGATTTCGATACAAAAAGTCACTGAGTTCATCATGATTCCGATACAAAGAGTCACTGAGTTCATCATAATTCCGATACAAAAAGTCACTGAGTTCATCATGATTCCGATACAAAAAATCACTGAGTTCATCATGATTCCGATACGAAAAAATCTTAAGGAATGGATATGATTGCTAGAGATGTCAATGTTTGGTGTCGTCATTTCATGTATTGCATGTTAAAACTTTAAATCAATTACAATATAAATTAATTAACTCTGATTCAGCAGTATTTTAGGAATTTAATAAACGATCAGACCATCGCACATATCGACACTAAAAAATCCTTGACATATATTTAACTATAAACTTACATTAGTTCTAATATCATGATTATCTGTATCAAGCTTTGGGATTTGTAAAAATATACTCCAGGATATTTTGTGATAGCGTTTTTATGAAGTTCTTTATAATTTACTTGTTGGCACTATATTTGAGTACTGCTCAATTATTAATATGGTATCTTAGAAGAACGTTGATTTCTCTGATATTTGAGTGAATTTTAACCGTAAGAAAAGATTTATATACGTGTTTTTAGATATATTAATCGGTTACATGAAATATCGAGCTCATCGTTGATTGACAAACTTATGTTTAATTTACGAGTACCTGACAAGTTATCAAAGGCTTTAACTCAGTGAACTGAAAATAAGAATTTATAATGACGAATTATTTTGTTATTCAGCTAATTACACTAATCCCCGCCACACTTGTTTCTACCTTCTATTCCAAAGCTCTCTTTAGGTAAAAACTGGATATACAATGGCTAAATATACAATTCAAATAAAATAGATATAAACTGAATATACAATGGAAATCGGATATACAATATACATCGGAAGAGAGCCTCAGGATAGGATGAGATAGAAATACGTGTAGCGGGGATTAATTTAATTAGTAGAAAACAAAGTTATTAATTCAGTTTTTAGTGAGATGCAGCTAAAAGCCTAGTTTACTGGAGACACAACAAATGAAAGGCATCAAACCCAGACCCATTAAACCTGAACAATATTTTTCATATAAAGTAAGATATCATCAATCAAAAGAAAAGGAAGGGATGGTGGAGAGGAAAGGAAAAATCGGGAATGAAACACGTTATTTTACTGACTAGAAATTAAGAGTTTTTTCAGTCGCTTCTTAAAGCATGCCAAGGACGGAGCGAGTCTTATATTAGTTTGTAACTGAATGATATGAGAAGAAAAATACGAGATACTTTGACTGATATCGTTGGGTTTTATTTTAGGGCAGAAGAAGTGCGGGATGAAGACGCATATCCTGGTTGAAGATCTTACGGGAGTGATTTAATTGTGGTACCATATATTAGTTCAGCTTTGCTATCTCAAGGGTTAAGATATGAACACTATATGGCACACATTACATTACATATCAAGCCAAATATGTTACTTTCATATATACAAGTATATATACGAGTATATCAGAAGATTTGTAGTTCATCTTTCCTTGGTAAGTTTTCTGCAGTTTTTTTATAAAATATGTTATTCTCATCACACGCAAATGTGGGGAAGTGCCTTATCTAATGCCTGCAGTTACTATCTTCCTATCCTAAACTCAACTTGTTTGTATTTTTTTCATCACACGCAAATGTAGGGAAGTGCCTTATCTAATGCCTACAGTTACTATCTTCCTATCCTAAACTCAACTTTTTTGTATTTTTTCATCACACGCAAATGTAGGGAAGTGCCTTATCTAATGCCTGCAGTTACTATCTTCCTATCCTAAACTCAACTTGTTTGTATTTTTTTCATCACACGCAAATGTAGGGAAGTGCCTTATCTAATGCCTACAGTTACTATCTTCCTATCCTAAACTCAACTTTTTTGTATTTTTTTCATCACACGCAAATGTAGGGAAGTGCCTTATATGCCTGCAGTTACTATCTTCCTATCCTAAACTCAACTTGTTTGTATTTTTTTCATCACACGCAAATGTAGGGAAGTGCCTTATCTAATGCCTACAGTTACTATCTTCCTATCCTAAACTCAACTTGTTTGTATTTTTTTCATCACACGCAAATGTAGGGAAGTGCCTTATCTAATGCCTACAGTTACTATCTTCCTATCCTAAACTCAACTTGTTTGTATTTTTTTCATCACACGCAAATGTAGGGAAGTGCCTTATCTAATGCCTGCAGTTACTATCTTCCTATCCTAAACTCAACTTGTTTGTATTTTTTTCATCACACGCAAATGTAGGGAAGTGCCTTATCTAATGCCTGCAGTTACTATCTTCCTATCCTAAACTCAACTTGTTTGTATTTTTTTCATCACACGCAAATGTAGGGAAGTGCCTTATCTTATGCCTACAGTTACTATCTTCCTATCCTAAACTCAACTTTTTTGTATTTTTTTCATCACACGCAAATGTAGGGAAGTGCCTTATCTAATGCCTGCAGTTACTATCTTCCTATCCTAAACTCAACTTGTTTGTATTTTTTTCATCACACGCAAATGTAGGGAAGTGCCTTATCTAATGCCTACAGTTACTATCTTCCTATCCTAAACTCAACTTGTTTGTATTTTTTTCATCACACGCAAATGTAGGGAAGTGCCTTATCTAATGCCTACAGTTACTATCTTCCTATCCTAAACTCAACTTTTTTGTATTTTTTTCATCACACGCAAATGTAGGGAAGTGCCTTATATGCCTGCAGTTACTATCTTCCTATCCTAAACTCAACTTGTTTGTATTTTTTTCATCACACGCAAATGTAGGGAAGTGCCTTATCTAATGCCTGCAGTTACTATCTTCCTATCCTAAACTCAACTTTTTTGTATTTTTTTCATCACACGCAAATGTAGGGAAGTGCCTTATCTAATGCCTACAGTTACTATCTTCCTATCCTAAACTCAACTTTTTTGTATTTTTTTCATCACACGCAAATGTGAGGAAGTGCCTTATTTAATGCCTGCAGTTACTATCTTCCTATCCTAAACTGAACTTGTTTGTATTTTTGAAGTATTTTTAAGCTGTCAGTAATATGGGGTGCCTATCCAAATTAAGACCGAGTAGACCGAGGCTTAGGTGGATGGATGGGGTGCAGAATGATGCAAACGTGATTGGCATCAGGGGCTGGAGGAGTGCATCCCAGGATAAGGGGGAATGGCAGCGACTGCTGGAGGAGGCCGGGGCCCACAATGGGCTGTAGCGCCATTGATGATGATGATGATCCAAATTAAGAACGTTCTGGAGGAGAATCTGCTGTCTAAACGGCGCAGTATAAATTGTCCTTTTATTTTTTTTTATTAAGAAAGCTATGATGATCGCCAGTTTCTAAAGAGAAGAGAAAATTGAAAGAAAAAAATATGCTTTTTGCCAACTTTTTTCACAGTTTTTGGTTATACGGACTTAGAAGTATTTGTTAAAATATTAAAAAAATATCGACTTACATTTTGAGAAATATTGATAAAAAATCGCGCTGTGAATATTCTTAAATAATAAAATAAATAAAAAAAATAGAATGTAAACTTTTAAAAATATCACTTTTACTTAAAAACACTTCGACGGTTTAATTAAAAAAAATACTGTTTTTTTACGATAGAAATATTATTGAACCAACTTGAAGAACATTGAATAAAATGGTGTTTTAAATTTAAAGATGTTTAAACTAAGGTTAAATTATATCATCTTATTAAAGCTCTATCAATTGTGCCTGATTTTAAACCTTCCTCGTCAATTATATAAAACGAACTGAAAATATTTTATAAAGTATAAAAACTAGTTTCCTCTTCTAGTTGGATGATTTAACGTTAACCCTTTATTGCCATCTAACATGTTTCTATTGTGAGATTGTATCGTTTTTTTTTACAAAGTACGTGAATGCAAAGAACTGAGTAAATGCAGTAGAAATGCGTGCACTTCATTCATTCATTCGTATGGTACTCTTCTGAATATCAGAAATGATGATACGAACATGTTGATGGCTTGGCTGGGAGACAATATTGTTATTGATCCCAGTTGTCTAGCTTTCGGGTTAAGAATCGCTGGAGTAGGCAAGTTGCAAAAAGTTCACCATTGTATGTGCTGGATATACTACCACACGTGGACAGGCAGCGCATACGCTTGTTACCAGATTATACGAAATGAAGGGATTAGAGACGAATGTGAACTAAATACTGATGTATTGTGTAAGATGAAGGAGAACACTACGATATGGTTGGGCCACATAGGACGAATGAATGACGATATATACTTACAAAACAAATATACACTAGAAATCCAAGTGGAAGGTGTGATAGAGGAATACCATGGAAAATATTGTTGGATAAAATGATGTAAGAAGAAAATGTAAGAAGTAATTGAAATCATAGGAGTTGTATGAGAATGTGTATGGATGTAGAAAAAGCGAAATATATGTGTCAAGATAAGAAAGTTTGGCATTCTTTCCTCTCTGCTAAGTAACAAACAGTACGTGTTGGAAATACTATTAAAATGAACAGGCAATTAAACTCACTTAAACCAGGTAACCAAGGAACCCTTTTTTTCGTTTTTTGGTCCACCAGGAATCGAAACCGGAACCCTTAAGTGCAAGTCCAGCGTCTTGCCAACTAGGCTACAGAAACCGTGATGTGCACCGAGAAGAATATCTGTTTTATTAAAGAATGACCGATTTAAAAATATAACTATTTAGGATGAATGTTGACTAAAAACTAATTTGTTCAGTATGGTAAAAAATACCACATTGAGGTAGTTTGGCCATGTTGAATGGATAGGCGACGAAAGACTGTCAAAACAAATTCATAATGCAAACATTAATAAGTGGGAGTCATGAGACGTAACTATTAATAAAAATATGATAGGACCAAGTGAATGACTTTTTTATAAATTCTGTCAATACTCGTATTCAGAAAAATATGAAGAATTATTATAAAAAAGACAATTAATATAGCGTCGTTTAGAGAGCAGACTCTTATTTGTTTATTTATTCAACACTTTTATTGCAAATACAATCTGGCGGGCTTATTTCCAGGCGGCAATCTCTTCCAACCAACCAGACAAAAGTAAATTAAGCAAGTTACGTGGTCGCATAAATCATTCAAATGACTATCCATCCCCACGAAATACATAAACATATACGTGAGCACATGCCCACGAACCCCACAAAGACGGACAATCACCCGAACATTCTTTTTCATTAAAAGTGAGATATCATCAATCAAAAGGAAAGGAAGGGATGGTGGGGAGGACAGGAAAAGAAAAATCAGGAATGAAGCATTTTACCGACTAAAAATTAAGAGGTTTTTCAGTTGCTTTTTAAAGCATGCCAAGGACGGAGTGAGTCTTATATTGGTTTGTAACTGATTCCAGACAGTAAAGGACGACGTAAAGAAAGAGGAGCGGTAGACTGGAAAGGCCAATAAACAATCTCTGTTTGAGCGTAGCGCTAATCCATGATTGGAAAGACTCTTCAAGGGCATTTAACCCTGAGAGCACTACGAGAAAAAAATATAATTGTCTATCTAGTGCTGAGATATATTTACGATTCGGACGTTCGTGATAAATATTTATTTTAAACAACAAAAAAAACATATTTTTACAACATAAATATATTTTAGAATATGTACCCTTGTATTCTAAATGAATGATATTCATTTAGAATACAAGGGTAGAACAAACTTCTTCCACTGCTATAGCAGTGCGCCGATCTCTCAGGGTTAAGCTAGAATATGTAGAATAAAGTGAGGGTTTAGGGTAGTTGCCATTGGTGCTACCTGAAATGATTGTGAAAGCCTATTTGTGACAGACGTATCCAGTTGCAGTTTCAGTACTTGCAGCCTGTTTGCGTATTCTTTCTCCATTGAATCCATTATATGAACAGATCTACGCCATTTCATTGGATCTACGACTGTTTGCTCTCAATTGTATTAAAACTATAGCAAAATAATCACTAAATAGCTGACACTCCGTCTTAAGATTAAATGCGGGGTCCTTCATATTATTTAAAACACCGTCGGTAGCAATATTCCTTATGGCAAGTTCATGGTTTTATTATGGTGTATAATAGTAATTTACGATTCAAGAATATTTGAGTGATTAAATTGTTTTTATTATGAAGTAATTTGCAGTCCTGACATTTTATTGAGTTTTATATTTGTCGTGAATATTTAAACAATTGATTGAAAACTTGAATTTTTTATCGCGTTTTATTCTTTTTTATGATCGACTTGTTTCGTCGCGGCACCCTCATTAAACGTACGCGTCTGAGGTAATAAAAATATCTCGTAATAGTCATAAGGGTCTAAATAAAAATATCTCGTAATAGTCATTTGAGTTGCCATGCCATTTTGAGGTATCGTGATCTCGTTATAATTATTAAAATGTGTACTTGCAATCATTACAACGAGAACGTGATACCTCAAAATTGCATGGCAACACCAAGCACTAGTGACAGTTGTCACATATTTTTTAAATCTTTAGTTTTGCGGAAGCACTGGCTCCATGAGGATGACGCCCGATCATCTTGTCGAAACTAGTCGGGCATAAAAAATAAATATGCCATAACAATCGACAGTTTTCAATTAAAAGTAATAATTTAGTTTTTATTTTTGTTATATCTTTAAGGGTTGGGCTTACTCTTTGATGTATGCTTGAATATAAACGATATAACTCTACCGGTTTCAAGGCTTTCACTTCATCATAAGGGGAGCACAAAGAAGACTGAATTCTGTTGGTAAGAGTATAGTGATCTGCTTGATAATATGTATTTGTGATATATTTTTTTCTTAGATGATATGTCATAGCGCTGTTTCTCGACCATTACGATCATCTTTAGACCGTTTCCTAATTAGCTCAATCTATCAACTTAAAAAATATGTAAAGAGGGACAAGAGGGATTTTTCAAGTCTACTGAAAACTTCATCAATTTGGAGATTTGCCTCATGGGGGATGGAAGATTATTTCATAGAACAGATCCCGTTACATGAATTGTCCTGAAACATTTGAGTTTCCCAACCATATCATGAATCTGAAGATTCAAAATATTCTCAGCGCTCGATTTTGAACGCAATGTGATATTTATAAACACTATATACATAACATACACTACACGTCACCTTGAACGCAATGTGATATTTATCAATACTATACACATATACTACACGTCGTCACCTTGAACGCAATGTGATATTTATCAACACTATACACATATACTACACGTCGTCACCTTGAACGCAATGTGATATTTATCAACACTATACACATATACTACACGTCATCATCTTGAACGCAATGTGATATTTATAAACACTATACACATATACTTTACGTCACCTTGAACGCAATGTGATATTTATCAACACTATACACATATACTACACGTCGTCATCTTGAACGCAATGTGATATTTATAAACACATATACTACACGTCACCTTGAACGCAATGTGATATTTATAAACACTATACACACCTTGAACGCAATGTGACATTTTCACATATCGGAAGATCTTGAACAGTTTCTTTGTAATTTGCCTCCTCTTCGTAAAGTTGCCGCAGTTTTCTATCAGATAAAAACATTAAACCTATAAATTAATAACTTCTTAATCGAAATCCGTTAAGTTAAAAAATTACTCTTTATAAGGTCATAAAGAGTGTTATCTAAAAACGGGTAGAATGCTGCCTTATTTTTCTAACCATATATAACATAGATGTGGGGAATGTCCATATCTAATAACCCTAGTCACAACTTTCCAATCCTTACATTCAACTTGGTTTTTTTTTCTATGTTAATTTTTAATCTCTCAATAATAGTGGGTTCGAATCGCTAGTTAGATCGCCCTTGAGGAGAGTGTTTATTTGAAATTATCGTTTTACTGTTATTATTGACTTTAAAGTTTTAGTAAAATAATGGGTTATTTACAATATTTCAAGATCTGGTATTCACTTAAGACCTGGCGTCCATTATAATTGACACATATTGCATTTATAAACAACTTTATGGTATATGTTCCTATTGATAACAAATAAAGTGTAGAACACTGTATTATCGATTTTGAACGTTCTGGAAGCCATTAATTTAAACTAATACAGCATAATGTTGCATTTAGTGTAAATAATATAATCACAAGGAAGAATATTTTTTAAAACCTTATTTTTAAAAATTAATTCAGGTCTGAAGAAGTTAAATAATTTGATTAGGATATACCCGCTGAAGTTATAGCCATATGTGCTGACGTTATGAATTTTTATTTTAAAATCAAAGTATCACTTTTAAATTTATATTTAGATATCCATTGTTTAAATTACATATATTGTATAATGCAATTTGGTAATTTTCAAGGATTTTTTCATCACATTCGTATGGTGCCTCTTAATATATCCTGTGGGGCCGGGAGACAATCGAGTCGAGTCAGTTTTAAGAACTACTGAAGTAGGCACAGATCTCGTCTTCCATCGTCGCATTTTGTAGCAATACTACCGCACGTGAAGGATGCGACAATGTTACCACAATTTTTTTTTTATCAGAATGGGAACCTTTTTAAAATTTCTTTTGGTAACGTCGAGAATCGAACCCAAAATTCTCAGGTGAAAGTGTAGCGAAAATATACTTATATTTTTCTTTGTGAAAAAAAAATTTGACCAAATCACAATTTACGTGTACTCTGATAAACTGTCAATTATAAACCAATTATCATATTAATAGTATTTGCGAGATATTTGCCAAGTTAAAAATTGACTATTTTCCCACGCTGACTACGTTTCCACGCAACAATCCCATTTAAATAATTTAATTAAAA
Source organism: Odontocerum albicorne (assembly GCA_949825065.1). Lineage (NCBI taxonomy): Eukaryota > Metazoa > Arthropoda > Insecta > Trichoptera > Odontoceridae > Odontocerum > Odontocerum albicorne. The sequence goes on from OX463858.1 coordinate 25,137,202, forward strand.
TAAATCATTTTAACCATTTTGAAAAAATGTTTTGACCGCCTTGATAACATGTTTTTACCACTTTGATAAAATAGATACAAATTATGACGGTTTTTTTTAAGAAATGATATTATCAAAGTTAACAAAAATCAAACATTTTTAAAGCAAAAACTTCTTATTTGAAGCAAAATTATATATTGTATTAAAGAGGTTACGGATTCAATTCTCATTAGGAACTAAGATTTTTTTAAAATAATTCTTGTCTGGTTTTTACTTAAGGCACCTTTCTGGTTGGTGAAAGAGATCGCCACATGGCAATACACCCACCAGTTTGTACATCGAAAGTGTAATTATTAAAAAAATATATAGGCTATCCCTCGTGCTCGAGTTTGATTGTAAGTCCTTCTGCGAGATGTCTATAAGCGTATTTATTTATCATGTGCAAGCTATTGTACTCCAGCAAGCACAGTACTGGTAGATTAAACCCCCAAGTTCCGCTGGTAAGGAGATCCAAGTTCCAAGACGATCGGAAGATTTAATCTGTTAAAGCCATTTTTAAAGCAGAATTTTTTAAATAGCGCTATTTTTGAATTGTTTGATAGTGCTATAATAATTTATGATATGCAGCATACAAGTTAAAGACACGCAGTAATTTAGATGTAAAACGATCTAAGAGCAAAACCAGTATATAAATGAATCCACCAGGAATCACACCTGGGAAACTCGCTTGCTTAGTGTGAATGCTAACCAATAGACAACGACCGCTTATTTTCATGACTGGTTGCAAAGTATTAAACATTTATCATTAATAAACATACAAATTATACAAGAAGCCCAATAGCAAACTTATAAACTACCTGGTAGGCTTATTGCCATGTGGCAACCTCTTCCTAACATCCATAAATATATTATAGAGACCTTGAGTGAAAAACAGATTGGAATCTATTTAAAAAAATCTGGTTTCCAACGGGAATTGAACTTGTAACACCCGCGCTGGAAGACAAGCGTTTTATCGACTTGGCTACGGAAGTCGTTTTTATGTGTTACCTGCATTTTATTTATATTTCCCGAAGTTAATTTTTATGTAATATCAGTTCTTTTAACAGTCAATGTGATCACGACTTTCCAAATGTCATCTAGAAGTTTAATTAATTAAGAAATCATAGAAATTTCCGCTCGAGGAAATTACTTAACTGAGGAAAAATATATTAAAATTCGATTGCCATTTGATGGTTATGATAATAGTGGGAGGAAAATGATTTGTTCCGACGTGTAAACGAGAGATATACCATATTATATATCCTCTTTTTTATTAAATTTTGTTGAAAATTTATTTTATGGTTTAAAGCAATGGTTCCTGAACTTCTTCGCTTTATTGCGCCCTTACAATTATTTTAACGGTTTCTTAAAGTAAAGCTAACCAATTTACGGAATAAATAAGCATGTTTTTAATAAGACACATTTACCTTAACTTTCTGTTTCACGTTAAGTTTTTAGCGATATTATTTATTCTACAGTGAAAATCTAGCTTTGCAGAAACGAGTCATTGTAAATGAAACCAGGATTTGTCAAGTTTTTACACTCAGCAAATTATATCAATTCTTTACTTTACTTTCTGCCTACGGCATTATGATATTCAAAACTCAACCACCGTGACCATATATCAGCGCATTTAGTTAAGATTACTTGAAATTTGTTTTATCAAACACTGTTTATTCTACTTTTTCGTAACGGTATAACCCTACCGATTTCAAGGCTTTCACCTCATCATCAGGGGAGCATAAACAAGACTAAATTCTGTTCGAACTGGTACCGAGATACACGCTTCTAGTGGTTAACATTCGGGTTGAAGACTGGGGGTGAAGGGAGGGATGATATAATCTCGACAAGCAGCGGAGAGATTCTTGGAATATATGTGTTTACCAGACGTTCATCTCGATGCACTGACTTAGAAATTTCTAGGACTTCTAATCTGTTCAATATAAGATTACTTGCTTTTATTTCCATCGCGATGAAAATGCGACTGGTTATGTCTATTGTCTTTGCATTATTTATGTATGGCGCAGAGACTTGGACTCTGAGAGCAAGCGGGAGTCGTACAATAGATGGATTTAAAATATGGTGCTGGAGAAGGACGTTACTAACTCTATGAACAGTAAAGCGAACTAACGCCTCCATACTCGAAGAACTGAAAATCAAGGACAGATTGTCAACAATATGCCTTTGACGAGAATTTGGATTCTTTGGGCACATTGCTCGTGACCAAATAGATAGTTTAGAGACTTGTGGTCACTGTAAGCGTGGCAAGACGACGCACCAGAGGAAGAATCCAAATACTTGGAATTGACCAAGTAAGACACGCAACTTGATTACCGTTAACAACTGCCTCTCGAATCGCAAAGTCCAGAGATGTATGGAGATGAGTCAAGGGCTATCATGGGAGTCACGATGTTCAATCATAAGCTACATGATATAATGGATGGTTTTTATTTTAAGTTTCGAATATCCCGTGGCACCTCTGGGAATTAAAAAAAAATATTGGTTTAAAGCAAAATGTAACGGACTTATAGCTTTTATTTTAAAGAAGCATACTTTGTCATAAAAGTAGCTCTAAAACAGCACCGTTACTATTTTTTTGAGCATACTATTTTCGATTTAAAAGTAGCTATAAAATGAAATTTTTTCAAAGTCGTTTTAACAACATTGATTTGAAACATTTGAAAACATTGAACATTTGAAAGCATTTATTCAGGAAGAACTAAGTTTCACAGACAGACTGTCAACAATTGGAAAGACAATCCTTGTGACCGAGTAAGATTGTCAGCCATCCTTTGAACGGAAGACATCTGCCCGTGTTTTTTCTTTATTTCGTTAAGTAATCTATAACGCAAACATTTGCCAAGGGCTATACCTATTTACAAATGTATAACCTAAGAACTTACCTTTTTTTTAAATATTATAACTATGAACTAATTTAATTTTAATTTCATACATGTAATTTTTAAATAAAAAAAATCTTAATATTTAATTTCTTAAAAATAGTTAACCCCTACTTAAATCGTGTATTGGTTAATTGTTTGCACACTGCAACATTTCAGCAAGCACACAGTTTTGTTTGCACACTGCAGCATTTAAGCAAGCATGCAGTTTTGTTTGCACACTGCAGCATTTCAGCAAGCACACAGCTTTGTTTGCACACTGCAGAATTTCAGCAAGCACACAGCTTTGTTTGCACACTGCAGCATTTCAGCAAGCACACAGTTTTGTTTGCACACTGCAGCATTTCAGCAAGCACACAGTTTTGATATATAAAATCTAAAGTTTAAAGTATTACGTTATCAAATATTTCAACACAATTGATAGGTTTTATTTGCTGCAGCTTTTCACTAAAGAGAGTTTTTTTTGTTTAACGTTATATGATATAAATACGAATAGTTTTTAATGAGCAATAAAAAAAAATAAACAAAAAAAACGATTTAAGAGTAAAACTAGTACATAAATGAATCCATGGGGAATTGAACCTGGGGTGACTGTTTGTATAGCGTGGATGCAAACCATTAGACCACGGCTGCATATATGCCGGCATATGATGATTCTCCCTATTCTTTTGACTTCGAAAGTTAATTTTTTTATAAGTTTTTAACTAAAAATCATTACACCGTTGTCGGACACTGAAAGTGTTGTACAATTCTATGACCGTCTTTAGTTTGGTAAGGCGCGCTGACCAATTTTGCACTAGTGAGATATCTTGTTTTCTATTTAGATATTAATATTTACTTTTTTAAACCACACTTATCAGATCCACAATTAAAGTCTGTGCAAGAAATAATATCCTTCGGAAATTCACTGAGACGTCGTGAAGAGCACACTCACATAAATTAAAAGTATTAAAATCAGCAGCTGAATATGCAGTTTCCGTCTGGAGAAGTTTATCTCATTCTTGACAGGTTTATCATGAACGAAACAGGAATAATAACAAAATGTTAAAAAGCATGACCTGTGAAGAAAATCTATTAATTGATAGCGTCCCATTTGATATCCCTAGAAGTGTTGCAGTGAACCTAGAAAAAACGAAGGAAGCTCAGGACTAAAGACAGCTCTTATATGACCTGTAACACTGAAATTGAAATCTAGGAATATCTTCACGAAGAGAGCGCAAGAACTGACGAATCCTACAGATTAAATTGAATAGAACTCTTGGAAACGATGACATCAGGAGACATACTGCCAACATTGAGAAGGTAATATTAAAAAAAAGAACATGTCCATCAAATCAGAATGTTGGGAAATCGCAAAAAAACTGTTTGCATTAAAAATATATGACACAATAATTCATTGTAAAAATATTTGAAATCCTTAAAATCGCTTAAGGTGACTTGATTTGTTGTTTAAAATCGAATCATAATAATTAAAATAGTTATTCTAGTTTAAAATATGGACACGATCCTTTTTGAGTGAACAATTCTACTTTAATCTTTTACGATTGGACAGGTCTGGGAAATGGTGTTTTTTGTTCGATTTCAAAAATATTTTACAAAAAATAATTGGGTCGAGTAATTTATTATTATTTTAATCAAATAAAATAATTAGTGTTACAAAATAAGAAGAAACATGAGTATAAAACTATGAATATATGTAGGTAGATAAAGCTGTATGACATTACGCGGCACGTACGATTTAAAACTGACAGTTGCTGGTGAACTGGTATGAAGTTAGACACAATCGGAAAGCTATGATTGGTCAATTCGGACATGATTATTTTTGATTGGTTTAAAGCCTGGACACGAGTCTTTTTGAAAAAATGCTGGTGTTTTATTATGATTTTAAAATGATTTATGTGTTTTTTTCATTGAAATGAAAATGTTAAACGGTTCCGTACCGTCGATAAGAAAAAAATTTGCTTTATCAACTCATTTTTGTATCCGATGGACATGATATTTTTTTAATGTTACCTCTTCAATTGATGTACATGTCCTGGAAATCGATGAATATTTATGTTACATTTTAATTTATTTTTGAGTCGGGATTTTTGACTGAAATATTGAATTATTTTTCCTTTCCTTAGATAAGTCATTTCGATTTTTTATATGCTTTTCGTTTCAAACTGTACAGTGCCAGTTCCTGACTGTTATTTAAACTGGTATAATAACGATAACGACTGTTAATTTGAAAAACAGTTTAATCACTAAAATATGGTTAACAATTAAAATATTTAGATGCGTCAGGCTCATCAAAATATTGGGTTGCTAAAATGTGGAAGAGCGATTAATGGCTAATTATGTATATATTTTTTAATGTAAACATAGCGTTAATTTGAATAATAAAAGCATGTAAATACGTATAAACGTATTTTTGTAATAAAATTTGATTAAAAGTCCTGTTGCTAATATTTGATTGATCATAGTGGGGTTTAAACATTTATGAGTATTGGTGGAGTGGATTTATGAGGAGTGGTGTTTAAAATTTTATAAGATTTTTTTATTTCTTGAATCTTAAAAAAGACTTTGTGGTGTCACGTTTATACACTTTTAATAAAATAAATAAAACACTTAATTTTGTATTCACCACTGTTTTATTTGAGTTCACTACCGGTTTCGAAGACCTCCATCTTCCTCGTCAGGTGAAGTTGAAGTAAATGATGTCTAAAATATATTTTTTCTAATTGTAGTGGGTACATGAGAGGGGGTGGGAGTAGGAGCTTATAAGGGGGGGGGGGGTGGAGTAGGTAGGCGTAAAAAAGATGGCCTTTTCTCGTGTGCAGCATTCTTTGACTCGTGTGCAGAATCCACAAACCACGAATGATATCAAAATAATGGTTTATTCCGATTAAGTGGTGAGCGAACTCCAAAAAATAATTGTTATTGAGACATCTCAAATGTCCTTATCTTTAAAATTATTGTTATTGAGACATCTCAAATGTCCTTATCTTTAAAATTATTGTTATTGAGACATCTCAAATGTCCTTATCTTTAAAATTATTGTTATTGAGACATCTCAAATGTCCTTATCTTTAAAATTATTGTTATTGAGACATCTCAAATGTCCTTATCTTTAAAATTATTGTTATTGAGACATCTCTAATGTCCTTATCTTTAAAATTATTGTTATTGAGACATCTCTAATGTTCCTAACTCTTTTTGTTAATTTGCTTTTTGTTTTTCCTATATAATGATATGATCAGTCATTGCATTTTAATTTATAAACTCCAGATTGGGCCAGATTACTTTCTGTGTCCTTATCGTTAACATGATTGTTATTGAGACATCTTGAATATCCTTATCGTTAAAATTATTGTTATTGAGACATCTCAAATGTCCTTATCGTTAAAATTATTGTTATTGAGACATCTCAAATGTTCTCTAACTCATTTTTTAAATTTACTTTTTGTCTTTCTTATATAATAATATGATCAATCATTGCATTTTAATTTATAAACTCCAGATCGGGCCAGATTACTTTCCGTGTCCTTATCGTTAACATTATTGTTATTGAGACATCTCAAATGTCCTTATCGTTAAAATTATTGTTATTGAGACATCTCAATTGTTCCTCACTCTTTTTTTTATTTTCTTTTTGTCTTTCCTATATAAAAATACGAACAGTAATTGCATTTTAATTTATAAACTCCAAATTGGACTAGATTACTTTCTATGTCCTTATCGTTAACAAGTATATTTTTCAACTTATTGGCTGTATAATATGCTGGTTGAATATCTTTAGGTATTGCTTTAGATACAGTGTGAGTCAATTCATTATTTATATAAATGATTTGACGCCATTGTTATTTTTTTTAATATTTCAGAGTTGTTGTGTCGAGATGCCTTAAATGATGGCCAACGTTTTGAAGATATTGCATCTTTCATTTTCAGGACGGTGTCAAAAAAAATTATACCAGATATACAAAAAATAGAAGACACGCACGGAGACCCCGCCTAGTAACCAACATTCGCGGATCAAAGACTCCTGGAAAAGAGTGGTGTTTATAAATTCAATTGCTGAAATCGCCCTTTACATTTATAATATTTATTATTTTGCGTACATGGTATACGTGGTACATTTACCAGGGGGATTCCTCTACATCATTTTTTACCAACCCACCAGCTTATTCAAGAAATGTCAAGGTTTTGATTCATGGCAGAATAAAATAAAAATTTAATTCAAGTATGTAAATATGTACTTATCGTTCAACAATAATGGTAGGAATAGAGGAAAGGAATTCGTTCAACGGTAAAGAAGGGAAATGAAGAAAAAATAGAACATTTTGAGTATTGTTATATTTTTATTTTCTCTTAAACGTGAACAAAGATGATGCACATCTGATAACTCTTAGCAGCTCGTACCACTGTTGCACTGATAGAACTGCAAATAAAGATGTGTAAAATAAGTTGAGTTGTGATGGTATTGAAAGAAGTCTCTCATCATTCGATTAAAGAGAACGTCTTATACGAGTATAATAAAACCACGCAAATCTCGAAAAACCTCGTGGTAATTAATTGCACGTAGGAAAACCTTTGGCACGTAGAAAAGTTAATAATTAGATTTTATACTCTATAAACTAGCACTTCTCAAGTGACATATATTCTTGTTAAAATTACTCATTGTTCCCTAATCAATATTATTTATATTTTATCATACATACCATTTCCCAGCCTTAGTAGGCAGAGAGAACAGAGTGCATTACTTTCCTATCTTGACACATATCCTTTCTGTGGTTATCTTACCAAATATGTTTCTCTGAACATATGCAGATGCGGAGAAGTTCCTTGTCTAATGGCTGCAACGCCATCTTCGTATCTTTACGCTCATCTTATTACTTGTTTTGTTATATTTTTATCTGTCAATTACTGTGGATTCAAATACCGACTGTGAGATCGATTAAGTTGAATCTGCTCTCTAAACGGCGCTACATAAATTATTCTTTTATCATTAGTGTATTTTTCAAACATAAAAAAACGTCTCAAAATATCATTGAATTCTCGATACGTTTTAAGTCTTAATTATTTTATGACATTTTGTTAATTTCGTGGTAATATGCAAATATAATTAACAACTATAAAGGAAACTAAAATTTTAACATTAATTACGCACTCATTAAAAGCAATCATCAGAGGTTGTTGCCTGTTTACAAATACTTATATAATTATTCAAGTAAATAACTTGATTTTCACGTTAAAGCAAGAAAAAATATGAATATCCTAGTATATTAAGACGAATGTGTCAAAAAATCGAACCAAACTAGAAAAACTTGTTAATTCTTAGCAAAAGGGCTAACATATACATGTTTTATGGCGTATTTGTGTACTGCTGTGACAAGAATGAGATATCGAAAATATTTGCGAACCTTGCATTTATAACGTTGTCAGTTTAACCATTTATTTATAAACACGAACTATAAATGGAGAAAAATAAAAAGGTGTATTTTGTACAAACTTGTTTTGAGGCTTTCGAAGTTGTTTGTATCTATAAACACCTCACCGAAGATGAAAATTGTAACGTTTTTGAAACTTTGGAGCTTATACAACTGAATGTATACTCGTATTGTGCGGTTGGGGACTTGGAATAATCGTATAACTGCGTGAGAGGCTAGCTATGGAAAATATTTGAATAGATATAATGTTGAACGTAAATTAACACATGGTATTGCGTCATCATATATGTTACCTAAAGTAGATTATGTATTAGAGTGTACCGTGTCTTGACTGAGTTGTTTAATATTTCAAAAGAGGTAAAGCAAGGATGTGGTATGTCTAACGGGTGGTTTCATATTTACATAGCCGTCCACTGTTAATTCATCACGAATAGCTGTCCACTGTATACCATATGTTTTCTGGAGGCGTGCAGAAGTTATGGTATACAATCAAATATCGAACGCTGTGACTTGGCTGAGGAGGAGATATTGCGTGTGATGGTCACACGTTAAAAAAGACTGGTACATACAATTGCACCATGCCCCGTTTTGTATAGGTAAAGAGGATAGATTTCAACCCTTTTTTATCCATATATCATACACACTTCACAGCGTCCATATCCATTCATCTCGTTATAAAAGTTCTGTTATTACTCCACTTACGCTTTTTATCCTTCTTCTTCTTCCCAGTATCATGTCAGGTCCCCTAAACGTTGAATATCACTTGAAAGTAGACATATTTGTCCCCGGCAGCCCGAAAAAGATCTCCAACGCCCCTTATACCAGTCCAATCACGTATATTGCGGAGCCAGGAGATTTGCCTCCTGCCAACACCTCTTCGGCCTTCTATTTTGCCTTGGATGATCAGGTGCAGCAATTTGTACTTTGCTCCTCTAAGTACATGACCCACGTAGGACACATTTCAGATTTTAATATTAGTCAGCAACTCTCTGTCAACTTTGGCTCTTTGAAGAACCCTTGTGTTGCTGACCATATCCATCCAGGGTATCCGTAGCATTCTTCGGCCCATCCACATTTCGAATGCTTCCAGTCGGTTCATACTACTATTTTGAGGGTCAATGATTCCACTCCATGCAATAACACTGATCAAAAGTAGCATTTGACTAACCGTTGTCGAAGTTTCAAGTTTAGATTATCATCGCAGAATACGCTTCTCATTTTATTAAAAACCGCTCGAGATGATTCAATTATGCACTTGACTTCGGTTTCTGGGTCGAGGTCTTCCACAAGGATACTTCCGAGGTCCTTAATCAGTATTTTTTTTTAACTTTTTCATCCTACTCTTTCTTCACAACCTTTGAATTGGAAGAAAGATACCTTACCCTCTCTCCAACGGATGTCATTTTTGTTGTATTTAAATTATTAAAAAAAAAACCAACCTTTTTAAACTATTTATTTATTGCTAAAGTTCTTTAACAAGTATTTTTTAGTCAACATTTAGTGTCCTAAATGAGCCTTGTGTTCCTAAGATATCATCAATAGGAAGAGGTTTGATCCTTTTAGTGTCATCAGACTTTAGATTGCTGACTTCTAACAACTTGGATTTCCAAAAATCTGATAGCAGTTCGACACGCCAATCCTCTGAAATAAAATAAAAATATTGATTTATTCAATAACAAAGAAACAACATTTAAATGCCTTACAAATATCACAGAAATATTTAAAAAAAAGTGAACGATCAACGTCTTCCACGAAAAAAACTAATGATACAGGATACATAAACCTTTTTAACACGTTCACTTCGTATAAAATGTCATACAGAGATGCTGAAAATTCGCGAATTTTCGAAAACCCATAACTTTGTTAAAAATGAATTCTACTTTCTATTGAAACATCATATACAAGTGTATTTCTTCGTGTCTTCAAAACACATGAAACCGGCGACGAATCCTTATCGGGAAACGTTTATGAGTGCACTCAACATTCAAGGCTATTTTGTATGGACACGGGAGCAGTGTTTGACGCAGCGAACGTGTTAACGAAAGGTAAAAAAAAACCACTCACAATTAATTGGATTCGATAACCAAACATATAAAAATGAGTAGGAAAAAGTAAAATCTCTCTCAAGGGCAACCAAAATACGATAGTATAGAGAAAATTGGAAAAAAACAATATTTTTTAAGGCATGCGTTCAGTGGTGTATCGAATGTATGCGTTAAAGAAATTAGGAAATTTTTAAATTATATATTTTTTTTCAATTTTGTGTTGTAACAATGTTATTGTAATGCATCATCTGTGTTTTACCATTGCTTGTGACTATATATCTGCATATATTGTTAAAAAAATGTTTCTTATGTATGACCTTCGCAAGTAATAGCTATAAATGATCAGGCACCCTCTACGCGCGGACAGCGCGTGGTATGCGTGACGCTTGCAAGCCGTGACGGCATACACGGTCGAATCAATGTACGTACTATAAGCAATGGGCTGAAAATAAGGAACGAAAAATGGAAAAAAATGTACTTCATATACTGGAACGTCTACTATGTTTTTATTTCGACAAACTTCTACCTTCAAAGAGGAATCTCTTCACCCTGCTCATCATCGTAAACACAAGAAGCAAACGGGAATTTCCGAAGATTGAGCGTCGGCTATCCACCTATTTAAGAGCTTTTGTAGAGCGGTTTTGTAATTTTGGAAAAGTTTAAATTGATAAACAGTGACGTTGATATTTAAACTTTAAATCATAGAAGAGCTCAAGTTAACTATTAAAGTCAATGAAATAAGTTTAAATATATGTAACCAGATGCTGTTCTTGTTTAAGGGAAATATGTGTTGTTAGGACAATATTTTCGTAGCTAATTTTATTTCAAACGTGCTGAATGTGAAAAGTTGTCGAGAGCATTTTTTGGTGATACTTATTTTACTTCATATTGTGCCTTACATTTGTGTGGTCGGCTGCTTGGACTTGATTCTTCTCTCGATTTTATCAATCTCTCAGGGATAGTCCGAGTTTCATCATTTTCTCCTCCGCTATCTTATATAGACTCTTCTTGAGTCTCCCTATTCGTCTATTTGGGAGTTCTCGATTCATGACTGTCTTCAGCGTAGACCCTACATCTCACTGTAGCACGTGACTATACCGGCGTAGTTGTGCTTCCCGCGTTTTATCTACTTTTGCCATCATTTAGATTTTTCAGCGAATTCGTCCATTTCGGATCTTGTCCAATGTAGTAACACCCAGTGTCCACCGTAGCATGTGCATCTGCGCGACATGAAACAGATGTTCCTATTTTATCTTTAGAGGTCAGTACTCAAGCTACGGTTTCCTAAGAAAGCGGGTTTCTTATATAGCGCACGTTACATGACGTGATGCTGGCGCGCCGCCAGACGGCAGAAATGAGAACCCACAACTGTCAGCTGGAAACTTTATTCCACACATTTTGTTTCAACTGGGCTTTCCTATAGTCTTTGCTTTTCATATTATATAAAGCTTCACTATTTCTTACAAAATCAATCAATATTTCGTCATTTTCGCTGGTCCAAATTAAATGACGTTTGCGTCACATCCGCCTGGCGCGCCGCCAGACGGCAGAAATGAGAACCCACAACTGTCAGAGGAAACCAAATCTGATTCCTTATATTTTGTTTCAACTGGGCTTTTCTATAGTCTTTGCTATTCACATTATATAAAGCTTCATTATTTCTTACAAAATCAATCAATATTTCGTCATTTTCGCTGGTCCAAATTACATTTGCACTCATTTTTTATTGTAAAACGGTGTCCGCTACACGGGAAAAATCGTTCCACGACTGTTTGCTCCGCTATCACGGCCATCATGCAAATGGCAGCATTGTTATTTGACATTACACTCACAACCAACGCACTCTAGGAAACCAACGCCATTGGTTTGCATAGACAATGTTTTGTTACGTGCGCTATATAACGACACAACCAACGCTCTCTAGTACCCACGCCATATGGTTTGCATAGTCAATGTTCGTTATGTGCGCTATATAACGACACCACTTTCTTAGGAAACCAATGATTTAGCTCTTTGTAATATAGCGGGCATTACCACTGTCTTTAATCATTGCACCTATTCTTTGGTCAGCGTTTACCAAAAGTGTTTCAAAGTTTTGTTTTCATTATTTTATAGATGGAACAAAATATTTTTTTTTCACTAAGGCAAACCAAAAAACCAAACCTTACAGCTAAGGTAAATCAAAAAAATAATGCAATAAGTAATTCTGTGTATGAAATGTGGTTTAAACAAATCTTTTATTGTGATGGTGACTTAAAGATGATGCCCGCTATAGAAGGCAGATTACCATTAATGACGACCAAATCAAGGCTTTGATCAAGAATAATCAGCTTTTTATGACACAAGAGATTGGTGAAATACTGAAAATACTTAGAGCATCCTTTACGAGTATTTGTCGCATCTCGGTTACATGAACCGCTTTGGTGCATCTTAGTTCCGTGAACCGCTTTAAATTTGAACTAATATTACTTTCCGAACCACTTATTATTTGAATTAAGAATTATATATGTTTTTATGACGTACCTTGTATTTCTTGCAGAGTCTTTTCATCTCCACCATAATCTTTTGGCAGTATTTCTCTTGATATGTCTTTATGCACATCTTCAACGTTGGAGTATACTTTAAGTCTCTGTGCCACCTTTGGAGACAATACCTGCTTGAATAGAGTCATTATGGAATCTATGGCAGGTGAGACATTGACAATATGAAGTCCTGCTACACGTTCACCATAAGCTTTCTAAAATACAAAAGGGAAATATTTTACCATGTATTAAATCAAAATTAACAAACCATTTTCACCATGTCTCGACACGTTTCATCAACAAAATTGAGATGTCATAACATTGTTTAATACAAGTCGGTTCAAAGTCCGGTTCTCCACCACCACCTAAGCTGTTATTGGTGACAACATTAGTAGTCCCCATCCAGCGCGATCTACACTAGAAAATCGATATCTTCTTTATTTTTTTAATGTGTACGTCGTCACGTAGTCACGAAGTAGGAACTTCTTCAGTGGCGATACACCTGAGTATGGTAGGAATGTTAGCGATGTCAAACACAAGGTCCCACACAGTGCAGTTAATATACTTATGAAGTGGGCTTAAGGCCTGGAGTTCAAATAGCCCAGCCAGTTGCCAGTACTTTTACAGAAAATTTCAATTGCAACAAAACTATCCTTTGACACCACTAGATTGGAATATTCAATCAATCCGAAGATGAACCGATGTAAGGGTGAGCGGAGTTCCATCAAGTTATTAACTACCCAATTTCTCTCTGTCCATAAGAGCTTTTATTCCAAACTCGGTAGTTTCAATCTTGTGCTTACGCCCTGTTGTAATTTTGCGATAATAATCGAGTCAATAGTTTCCGAAAGGAACTTCACTTAGCCTTACACCGGTTCATCTTTAGACCGATTTACGATTAAGTTGTGTCAAAGGATTTTCTGTGAAAGAACTCAGTGTCTTAAGCCGCTTTATTAGTATGTTTACCGTGCTGTTAGCCATTTCCTTTCTCCCATGTTGTCAGATATCCGTCGTCGCCACTATTGCAAAATTTATAACAGAGCGAAGGAACAAAATTGACAACAGACCGAAGGAACAAAATTTACAACAGAGTGAAGGAACAAATTTTTCAACAGAGCAATTGAACAAAATTTACAAAAGAGAAGGAACTAAATTTACAACAGGGTGAAGGAACTAAATTTACAACAGAGCGAAGGAACTAAATTTACAAGGGGAAGGAACAAAACTTACAACAGAGCGAAGGAAGAAAATTGATAACAGACCGAAGGAAAAAAATTTACACCAGAGTGAAGGAACAAAATTTACAACAGAGCAATTGAACAAATTTTATAACAGAGCGAAGGAACTAAATTTACAACAGGGTGAAGGAACAAAATTTATAACAGAGCGAAGGAACTAAATTTAGAACAAGGGGAAGGAAAAAAAAATTCAACAGAGCGAAGGAACAAAATTTACAGCAGAGCGAAGGAACAATATTGAATTTTAAGAGTTTGCCATTAAATATCCCATAAAAAGATAGAAATTGGGAATTCTCATATGTTTCTCGTCTCACAATAATAAATTTATATTCCAAATAGGACAAGTCATTATAATTGTATTTATTAAACTAATATAATTTACAAATTAAGGAAAAAAAGGACGCCAATAAAACAATTGCCAAGGCTACTCAAAATCTAGCTACGCTTCTGAGTAGGTCACTGGAAAAGTATGGAGATTTTAGGGCTGCCTTAATTTAGATGGAGAAAGTAGGAGAACGGGAAATTGTCATATAAACCTGTCCCTGTTGGGTTTGAAAGAAAGGAGAGAACACATTATTTTCTTATCATGACATACTTCGTTCTCCTCCTCCCAATTCACGAATCTTCTCAGAAAGCTCATTCAGTTTTTTATCACCTTTCCTTCTTTAAAAAAAATCATTCGTTTGGTTCTCAATATTTGTGTCGTTGATCTTCTACCACGACTCTCACCCATGCTAGTATTGCAAATTTATTTACAAAGTCTTTCATCTATAAATATATTTCTTCACCCAATAGGGACATGATGGGGTGGTGATGACGATAATTATGCTTTACGTTAAATGATAATTACTTACTTTAATAGTTAAATCTAACTTTTTAATGTGGACCGGGTTCAGAATACTCATAAACGAATACTTAAAATCTTTAATGTCGAGTAGATATCTACAACACTGGCTGTAGTCGGTCATCAGCCCGTATTCAATAATCTGTAAAAAATAAATAAGACATTGAATAAGTCCTTATCAACACATTCTTTTACTTAGTTCTATTTCAACATCAAGTTGGTTTAAGTCTTTATCAACGTTGTATTTTAACTAGCCCTATTTCACTTCGCGCAATCGGCATTCCTTATCAACATTTATTTCTTAGCTATATTTCAATACGGGGGGGGGGGGGGGGGGGAGGCTGGTATGAATCCTTGTCAACATTTAATTTAATTAGCTCTATCTCAATACATGGATTCAACATTATTCCTCATCAACATCTTTATCTTAGCTATATTTTAATACGTGGTGTTGGTATTAGTCCTTATCAAATTTGTATTTCAACCAGATACAACTTTGATAAGGACGTGCAATCGGCATTTTTCCTTATCAACATCTTTATCTTAGCTCTATTTCAATACGTGGGTATGAATCCTTATCAATGTTTAATTTAATTAGCTCTGTTTCACTTCGTGCAATTGGTATTATTCCTTATCAACATCTTTATCTTAGCTCTATTTCAATACGTGGGGTTGGTATGAATCCTTATCAATGTTTAATTTAACTAGCTCTGTTTCACTTCGTGCAATTGGTATTATTCCTTATCAACATCTTTATCTTAGCTCTATTTCAATACGTGGGGTTGGTATGAATCCTTATCAATGTTTAATTTAACTAGCTCTGTTTCACTTCGTGCTATTGGTATTATTCCTTATGAACATCTTTATCTTAGCTCTATTTCAATACGTGGGGTTGGTATGAATCCTTATCAATGTTTAATTTAATTAGCTCTGTTTCACTTCGTGCAATTGGTATTATTCCTTATCAACATCTTTATCTTAGCTCTATTTCAATACGTGGGGTTGGTATGAATCCTTATCAATGTTTAATTTAACTAGCTCTGTTTCACTTCGTGCAATTGGTATTATTCCTTATCAACATCTTTATCTTAGCTCTATTTCAATACGTTAGGTTGGTATGAATCCTTATCAATGTTTAATTTAACTAGCTCTGTTTCACTTCGTGCTATTGGTATTATTCCTTATGAACATCTTTATCTTAGCTCTATTTCAATACGTGGGGTTGGTATGAATCCTTATCAATGTTTAATTTAATTAGCTCTGTTTCACTTCGTGCAATTGGTATTATTCCTTATCAACATCTTTATCTTAGCTCTATTTCAATACGTGGGGTTGGTATGAATCCTTATCAATGTTTAATTTAACTAGCTCTGTTTCACTTCGTGCAATTGGTATTATTCCTTATCAACATCTTTATCTTAGCTCTATTTCAATACGTGGGGTTGGTATGAATCCTTATCAATGTTTAATTTAACTAGCTCTGTTTCACTTCGTGCAATTGGTATTATTCCTTATCAACATCTTTATCTTAGCTCTATTTCAATACGTGGGGTTGGTATGAATCCTTATCAATGTTTAATTTAACTAGCTCTGTTTCACTTCGTGCAATTGGTATTATTCCTTATCAACATCTTTATCTTAGCTCTATTTCAATACGTGGGGTTGGTATGAATCCTTATCAATGTTTAATTTAATTAGCTCTGTTTCACTTCGTGCAATTGGTATTATTCCTTATCAACATCTTTATCTTAGCTCTATTTCAATACGTGGGGTTGTTATGAATCCTTATCAATGTTTAATTTAACTAGCTCTGTTTCATTTCGTGCAATTGGTATTATTCCTTATCAACATCTTTATCTTAGCTCTATTTCAATACGTGGGGTTGGTATGAATCCTTATCAATGTTTAATTTAATTAGCTCTGTTTCACTTCGTGCAATTGGTATTATTCCTTATCAACATCTTTATCTTAGCTCTATTTCAATACGTGGGGTTGTTATGAATCCTTATCAATGTTTAATTTAACTAGCTCTGTTTCACTTCGTGCAATTGGTATTATTCCTTATCAACATCTTTATCTTAGCTCTATTTCAATACGTGGGGTTGTTATGAATCCTTATCAATGTTTAATTTAACTAGCTCTGTTTCACTTCGTGCAATTGGTATTATTCCTTATCAACATCTTTATCTTAGCTCTATTTCAATACGTGGGGTTGGTATGAATCCTTATCAATGTTTAATTTAATTAGCTCTATTTCAATACGTGGGGTTGGTATGAATCCTTATCAATGTTTAATTTAATTAGCTCTGTTTCACTTCGTGCAATTGGTATTATTCCTTATCAACATCTTTATCTTAGCTCTATTTCAATACGTGGGGTTGTTATGAATCCTTATCAATGTTTAATTTAACTAGCTCTGTTTCACTTCGTGCAATTGGTATTATTCCTTATCAACATCTTTATCTTAGCTCTATTTCAATACGTGGGTATGAATCCTTATCAATGTTTAATTTAATTAGCTCTGTTTCACTTCGTGCAATTAGTATTATTCCTTATCAACATCTTTATCTTAGCTCTATTTCAATACGTGGGGTTGGTATGAATCCTTATCAATGTTTAATTTAACTAGCTCTGTTTCACTTCGTGCAATTGGTATTATTCCTTATCAACATCTTTATCTTAGCTCTATTTCAATACGTGGGGTTGGTATTAGTCCTTATCAAAGTTGTATTTCAACCAGCTCTATTTCACTACGTGCAATCGACATTTTTCCTTATCAACATCTTTTTTCTCTTAGCTCTATTTCAATAAGTGAGGTTAGTATAAGTTTTTATCAACATTTTATTTCAACACGCTCTATCTCACTACGTGGGATCGGCATTAATTCTTATCAATGTGAACTCATTGATAAGGACTAATATCGTGAACTATTTTTATGATTTCTGCCCGATTTTTGGGTTTGTTGTTGTCCTTCTTAAGCAGGGCCGTTATAAGTTTATTTCCGTCGCCTAGCATTTGGGTATCTGTTTTGTAGTTTTGGTTCTACTGTATGGTTTTTTGGATTAAGTTTGAGTTTAAAATTCTTTTACCTTTTTTCTAATTGGTTTTGAGGCGTTGTTTTATTTTTGACCCCTAAATATCTTATAATGCCACTCGATCAACAATTCACAGTTTGAAGTTTATGGTCGCTAGGGTTTTGAGTTTACTAAAAAGAAGATAATTATATTAAAAATAAACTCAATGTGTCTTACCATTAAAGTATAGTTAAACCAATCTAATGTCGATAGATTTTCTGGTATATTTGTCGTTTTTACGACGATCACTCTTGATTGATCTTTATTGAGCTTTCTTAATGGCACCCAATGACTGAAAAACATTTTTTTTAATCTTTAGTACTTTTACAAGTCGGAAAGCTTTAGAGATAATTGTACAACACTTAAGTGTTCATTGTAAACCATTGTAATATTTACTAAACAAAACACGAATTAACAACAACTTTAAGAATTCACACAATTTAAAACACATACGCTGCGTGAAATCCCAAATGCACAGTGTAACCTCCCTGAAATAATGGAAAGTACTCAAAACACAATAAACAAAAACACAAAATAAATTATGAGATAACAAAAAAAAGATAAAATAAATTAAATGCGGATAACCCAAACTCCTAATCAAGACCTTCGATTGAAAAAAAAAACTCTGGAAACGGACTCCCGTGAACTCAACAAAGTCTACAGTAAAAATATTCACCAAGCCACTCCTCAAAATCCTACTCATCTACATCTTCTAGTTCTGCTGTATTGACTAGGTTGATAATTTGGTCCACGATGGATTCTTCTAATTGAAAATCCTTGGTTATCTCCAGCCATACCTTCTTCCATACTCCTTTCATACATTTATCAGCCGCTTCTTTCTAAGCGAGTTCGATGTTGCCTACGGAATCCATGGTGTTATATTTCTTTCAAAATTACACAATTGATTCTTTATTAATGTTGTCTATTTTATCAATAAGTTGTTGATATATATGACTACGATAATATGCCTAAAAAGTAGATATGAATCCCTGATCCACAATTGATTCTTTATTAATGTTGTATATTTTATCAATATGTTGTTGAAATATATGACTAGGATAATATGCCTAAAAAGTAGATATGAATCCCTGATCCACAATTGATTCTTTATTAATGTTGTATATTTTAGCAATATATTGTTGAAATATATGACTAGGATAATATGCCTAAAAAGTAGATATGAATCCCTGATTCAATATCTGGATTAATTATGTAATGTTAGGCGTGGAAAAACTGGAATGCAAGATTTTAATTCGGACGAGTGGATAAGACAGCTTGAAGCATTATCAATCAGTAAAATTTTTGGTTCATGTATTTAAGTTCACAGTAGAGTTTTACGGAGATTGGTAAACCAGTTATGAAAAATGTTCTTAGTGATCCAAGATTTCCTATTAAATTCCCAAATCAGAGGTAAACTCGAATTTTTAATTTCTTTCATGGCTCGTACTATTTTAGAATGATACACAAGCAACCGTTTTAATTCGAAATCACCATTGGTATTACCACCCGAAAGAAGGGTAAAACTGTTATTTACTGAGTTTAATCCTGGTGCTCTCGTTTATTTGCACGATATATCATAAATGTGCGCTTTGACATTTTCTTACAGAAGAGTGTTGTTTCGTCAACATTAACAACTACGAGGGTCATCCAGAAAGTAAGGTTACAACATTTATGTTGGATCGAAAAATGCTTGTATTTAATTGAAATTCACAGGATACTTCACAAATATATTTAACTATTTTTCAACGTAATCGCCGTCGAGATCGAGACATTTATGTAGTCGATGCACCAGTTTTTGTATGCCAGTGTCATAGACCTCTAACGCCAGCTCTTTCAGCCACTTCTTCACAGCTTCCTCGACTTCCTGATCGTTGGAAAATTGTTGGGGGTGTAGTGACATCCCCGTGACTGTGACTGAACAAAATGGCTGACAAACACGCGGGACCAAACAAACTGACCATTAGGACCCCCCCTACACGCCAGGTGCGCCAACTTTGAAACGAAAATTTTTCCCCGGCCTCAGAAGCCCTTGTAACCTTAGTTTCTGGATGACCCTCGGTGTTTAGGAGAATAATATCCTCTGTCGATTATGACACTTAAAATTGATAGAAAGGCTACAGCAACTTCAGTATCTGCACTCTCTGCTTCTACGGTGATATGAATGTTGTTGAGATTGCTTCTAAGTTTAAATCAATCAAATAAACCTCTGCCAGCTGTAAAATTTTCTCATTGTTTTGGAATATGATTAAAAATAATTCCTCTAAAACATTGCTTTTGGATTGGAATACCTTTGTTGCAGAATACCAATCACATAATAACTCTGCTGTATATAAAAAAAAATCTTGCCGTCGAGATTTAGGGTTTCATCTTTCAATATTGTGTACTTACTAACGTGCAACAGCTTACGCACAATAATTCAATACACGCAAAGGTGTCTTTCCTCCACAGGATGGCTAACAATCATATTCAACCATGATTGAAAGCCCATCTCTATTTCTACTAATTTACTAGAAAAATACTTACAGTGAATTCGTTAGATTTTTAAGGTCAGTGTTGAGAAGCCTTGAAAAATCCAAGAGTTCAGGCAACTGGTTCCTTAAGCCATACACAGCATCCAATTTAGATTTGACTACTTCAGTTGATAATTTGTTTCTTAATAAATAAACAATGAGTTTGCAGTCCTCTGGAAAATAGAAAAAAACTTTATTTACTTATATTTTTTTAATAAGTGAATTTAAATACTTTTCCCTATGGGCATGAATATTAGGTCCTTACATATGAAATTGACGTTTTGCCGTACTGGCAACTTTGATCTCAAATATCTTCTCTTTGGTTAGGAATTCCAAATTCAAATTTATACAGCTATTTACTCAAGTATTTGTGTTTCGAAAATTATAATTCATTTGTTTTTTCCTCAATTGTTTTTTTTCTTTGCGTCACTCAGTTTACAAAATGGAAAACTTGAAATATCGCGTTATTTACGAGTACGAGTTCCACCGTGGCACCAGTGCTGCAGAAACGGCTCGAAGGATTAATGATGTGTATGGCGACGGTGCCGCAAAAGAAAACACAGTGCGTTTTTGGTTCCAACGTTTTCGTTCTGGAAATTTCGACCTGCAGAACAAGCCCCGTGGACGGCCGGAGACCAAAGTTGATAATGAAGAATTGAAGGCTATTGTGGAAGCGGATCCATCGCAAACCACGTCCGAGTTAGCTGCAGGCTGCGGTGTTAGTGATAAAACTGTTTTAATCCACTTGAAGCAAATTGGGAAGGTGAAAAAGCTTGAAAGGTGGGTACCTCACGAATTGAGTGAAGCAAATCAACAAACGCGCGTTGACTGCTGCGTTGCATTACTCAACCGGCACAATAATGAAGGGATTTTGAATCGAATCATTACCTGTGATGAAAAGTGGATCCTGTATGATAATCGGAAGCGCTCATCGCAATGGCTGAACCCTGCCGAACCAGCCAAACCATGCCCCAAGCGAAAATTGACTCCAAAAAAGTTACTTGTGAGCGTTTGGTGGACTAGTGCTGGTGTCGTTCACTACAGCTTTCTTAAATCTGGCCAGACGATTACGGCAGATGTCTATTGTCAACAACTGCAAACCATGATGGAAAAGCTAGCTGCTAAACAACCGAGGCTGGTTAATCGCTCTAGGCCACTGCTGCTTCATGATAACGCTAGACCACACACTGCACAACAGACGGCTACCAAATAAGAAGAGCTTCAATTGGAATGTCTAAGACATCCACCGTACTCTCCGGACCTTGCCCCAACAGATTACTATTTTTTTCGAAATTTGGATAACTTCTTGCAAGGGAAAAAATTCAACTCCGATGGGGCAGTCCAAACCGACTTCAAAGATTTTATTGATTCCCGTCCGAATGGTTTTTTTAGTAAAGGGATCGATGAACTACCTATGAGATGGCAAAAGTGCATAGATAGCAATGGTACATACTTTGATTAAATAAATATATTATATTAAAAAAAAATCAACTTTATGTTCCTCCCAAACAAAACGCCAATTTCATATGTAAGGACCTAATATATTCTGCAGACATGATAGAAGAGAAAAATGATTGTTTTGTCGAGACTGATCTACAAAAACAGATAGATCTATCGATGAGTCAAGTGATGGATAGCTTGTTCGGAGTTTCGGTCCGATGGTAGGACACCTTACTCCTTCATCGGATAAGTTCTGACTGTTAAGATATTTATTGGAAATTTTTGGATCTTTTTGGGAATCGGGAAAGGATAGGTTTGTGGTAAATGTTTAGATTTTATGAATGATTATGAGAAATTATAAACGATTAAATACATATATAAATATGATGATATATACATAATATTAAATACAAATATACATAAATTTGTGTCGTCACACACTGTTTTATATTGAATGAGTGAAAAAAAAAAAAAAAAAAAAAAAAAAAAAATAATGATGGTGAATAAATTATAAGAATGAATATAGTATATGTAGATAAGTAAATGAGTGGGGAAACGTGTGTGACTTTTATAAATATATTAAGGTGTAGAAAATGTTTATTGAAGGTGAGAAATGCGGTTGCCTATGGGGGTAAACTGTCTGCCGGAGGAATTATCGATGATGGGGTGTTCAGAGTGACAATCGGGGGGTCATTTGGGGGGATGATTAGAGTTAAAGAGGGGGGGGGTCGGAGGGATGTTTCGCAATATTGATTTTGGACGAGTGTGTCTGTAACTGGTGTTCGCGTTGTAGTTATCTAAGGCTTTTATGACTGGGTTGGGATTACGGGATATAGAGCTGTAGAACCTTTCGGCCAGAGCGCGCATATGTTCGGGGATAGTATGTAGTTTGGTATCTGCGTGGAGTCTTGAATTACGGACGATGTAGGGTGGTTTTAAAATTATGCGGAGGGCTTTGTTTTGAATGATCTGAATGTGATGTAGCGTTGTTTTCTTCGCGTGGCCCCAGACCGGAAGGGCGTATGTCAGTTGCGGTCTGACGATCGCTTTATATAGGTGGAGTTTAGTGCGCGTGCTAAGTTTGCTGTATTTACTGATCAAGGGAAATAATGATTTGAGTGTTCCGTGAGCTTTTGATTTGATATTGAGGGCGTGTTTATGCCACGAGAGTCTACTGTCTAATGTGAGGCCTAGGTATTTTACGTGTTTTGACCATGGGACGCTCTGGCCGAAGAGTTTAAGAGTTCTGATGGGTTTGATGTATCTGCGTGAGAAGCGGACTGCTGTGCTTTTGGTGGGATTTATTTTGATCTTCCATTTGGTGCACCAGTGCTCCAGAATGGGAATGAACTATCGATGAGTGAAAAGACGTCTTGTTAAACCTTTATTCTCCCAACATTCCTGTATTGCTCCAAACCATGTGCAATAAAGGTCCATCCATCGTATCGTGTAGCTCATGACAGTATTATGACTCCTATTATAATCCTTGTCGAATTCTCTCCACACTCCATCTCTGCACTCCGCGGTTTCATCGGCAGGTTTTAAGGATAGTCTTTTTGCGTCTCTTACTTCCCTTCAATGCATTTGAACTCTTCCTCTTGTGCACCCTCCTTCTATGCTTCCAGTGATCATAACTCTCTTTAATCTATTTCCTTTGCCCCAAATAATGTGCCCAAATAATTGAAGCACATGTCGAAGACTTATTGTAGACAATCTGTCGGTGATTTTTAGTTCTTCCAAAATGGAGGCGTCTTGCTTTTCATGGAATTCGTAACATCACTCTCCAGCACCATATTTAGAATGTTACGTCTATGTTATCAGAGTCCGAGTCTCCACGTCATACACACTCGTAAATATTGCGAAGACAAGGACTAAGCTATACGCATTTTCGTCGTAATGGTGACAGTTCTGCTCTTCCAAATATAGCAGATTCCTAAGTATCAAATTTAGACAGCCGAGGTAAACCATTTAGACAGTCGATCGGAGCGTGGTTCTTATTGCGACAGGAGTTTGAGTACTTGAGCTTTCAGGATGAATGACGTGTGGAAAATATTTGTGCGGGCTCTTGAGTGTGGGTTTCTTTTTATGTTTTAATTTTGTTGTTTTATATTTGTATTTCTGTACATTTTTGTTTCTACTTTTTATGATTGTGTGCGGTATATTATGGGATGAACTCATTTTTAAATGTGTATTGAATACACAGCACCGGAACGAGCGATTTTTTTAGTTCCACGAAGGGAAAGGTTAAACTGAACTGAATCTTCTGAAGTTTAGCCTCTTAGCATGCTGCCGCTATGGAAATGCCAGAGTTTGAGAATCAATATATAGACCTTTTTTCTTAACTTCAGTCGTATAAAATGATGGTTTTAAAATAACGTTATGAACGTGACAGGGCCCACCACAGTGCATCTTGTCATGCTGAAAACTGCAGTCCTACACGAAATCGGTGCAATACCACGAGAAATGACCTGGAGAGTAATGTGGAACTCCAGGGAAAAAATTTAGAAGTGTATAAAAAAATAAGGTCCAGTTTCAAATATTAAAACTTTTAAAACAAAGTCATAAAATTATATTTTAATCCTTTCAGATTGTAAAATAAATTTTTGTAGAATATTCATGATGTTAGTGATATTTTTTTTCAATACAGCGAATTATTTCTGGCGCACCTTGTACTTGTTTGTGTCAAGATCATACCCGATGCGTTTAAGATTCTTATATAAATGTGGCCAAAGGTATCTTTTGTCTCAGCTTACACGCTCGTGTACAACTTACGTCAGTATGAATAAAAAGAGACACATGCAAAAAAAAAAACTTAGAAATTTAAAATAAACGTCACGTATGACTTGTTAAAAGGCATATACATAATACACAATCTGTCCAATGCGGAATGGAACTGACGGGAAATAAAATACAAGATATTGTTTATTTTTAATTTATATTTGTTAAAATACACTCTTTGCGAGTCAATACAATACTGGAAGCGATTGTAAAATTTTCTGAAGCACTCCTGAAACTCATTTTTCGGAACCGCCTTCAAAATCGCGGTCAAAGTTTTCTGGATATCTGAAATCGTATTTAAACGCTTTCCTTTTATCACCAATTTCAGTTTCCGGAGTAGTCAGGAGTTGCATGGAGCCAAATCAAATGAATACGTTTTTTTTGGCCAATAAATCGGGTACAGTCTTGCTATTGTGCGCCGGTTAATTGTCGTGCACAACCCCTTGCTCCGGTATTCGGATCAAACTCGAAGAATCCTGGCCCATAAACGATTCAAAACACCAAATATACATAGATGTTAACCATTTGACCTTTAAGCGTCAATTCCTTATGGATAATTCCTTTGGAATCAAAGAAAACCGTGAGCAGATTCCTGATTCGGTTCTTCTGCATGCGCATTTTTTTCGGTTTCGGAGATTGTGGACCTTTCCATTCCAAGCTCTGGCGCTTTGTAAGTGGCTCATACTGAAAACACCATGTTTCATCACATGGTATAATGCTTGATATGAAGCCTGAATCTATATCAGCCGCACATTTCATGTCTCTGCAGTGCTCCACTCTGCTAACTTTTTGATCGTCAGTCAGTGTGTGACCTTTCGTTGGCCCAAATTTTACATTAAAATGAGATGGACAGTGAATTCCAGTGAGCTCCTTGATGAGCCTAGTAGACTCACAATGATACTTTTTCAACATTTCCTTCAATTCGAACTATCAATGACGGCCCAGGCCGTTGATCACCTTCAATGCTCTCTCCACCATCACAAAATCTTGCATATAACTTAAAAATATTTTTACGACTGATTGTTTCACTATAATAACAGTTTGAATCATTTTAAAAGTTTTTGTGGCCCTTTAACCCAATTTAAAACCAAATTAAATGAGGGCACGTTGCTCCATTGTTTCTTTTCCGACCAACACTCAAAAGGTACTGTCAATTGTAACGTCATTACGAATGAACCAGCGATGCCAGCGCATTGAAAGTTTTACGAAAGATAGTCAAAATGTGTCGCTAGTTAACTCATTTATACATCCAAAGATGGCGCTGGTGGTTACGCGAAAATAAAATTCAGTCACATTTGTTATCATTGGACAGACTGCGAATAATATATTTATTTTTTTGGTCTTTAAGAAGTTATTGATTCAATCTTATTCGATCATTGCAACTCTGTCATATACTATATTTCAATACCATTCATTCTAAACGAATACATAGTGTGTCGCATATATAGTATTCTGTTCTTGTCACTTCTCTT